>PVIY010006273.1:71083-88933 GCA_004026745.1 Myrmecophaga tridactyla
CCTGCTGGAAGTGCCCATCTGCAGGAGAGGCCAGATCTAAAAGCTCTCATGGGCGGAGAAGAATGAGATGTGTTCTGTGTGGACAGAACTAGGACCAGAGGGTGGGCAGGGACACCCCTCCTGCTCCATCCAAGAAGGGGATGGCAAAGACCCAGCGGTCACGGAGGACAGCAGGCCCCACCCCAGAGACGTTCAGGCTGGGGATGTTGAGCGCCTTCCAACGACGTCACAGAAAAGATTTCATCACTGGGGGTAGGGGCTGAATGTTGACCTTTATGGTCCCTTCCAGTGCAGTTCCCATTGTGCAGCCGCTGCTCTGCCTTCCAGGGCTGCAGCCTGTTCAGTCCTGCAAATGGGCCAGTCAGCCCCATGCCAGATAATGTTCCATCCTACTCTGCAGTTATTGGCCATTCACGCACCTAGAGAATGTGCATTTTTATGACTTCCGTTGTTCTTTATGGGCTCCTGTTGTGTGATTACGGTGTGAATAGGACTAGAGAGACAGAAAACAGTCATGGGCAGTCAGGGCTGGCACTAAGCTGAACGTGAAGCTTGAAGCGTCTCCACCAGCCCTCCTCTTTCCAGTTCATTTATGCCCACACTGAGATAGTGTTTACCATGTTACAGATGCTATTCCATAAAGCCTCTTACAGAAACAACTCATGCTCACCCTCCCCACAGCCCAATTATAGGCTGGGACTATATACTCCATGTAACGATGAAAAAGCTAAGGCACAGAGAGCTTGAGTTAACCTGCCTCAAACAGATTTTGCAATCTGACCCCAGAGTCCATGCTCTTAATCCCATGCTATTCCGCACCTCAATAAAGAAACATTTACTGGGAGCTTACAATGTGTATGGTGATTTTTCTCTTACATCCTATCAGTCCCCACAGCCCATTGACCTCATCTTCTCTTCCCTCATCAAACTCTGCTCTTAGGAAAAGCTCTGTTAACAATCATTTAGATCTTAAGGGGAACTTAAGTCAAATACCAGGAATATATGAATTCCAATTATGAATAAAATATTATACCTACTATTAAAAACATTTTCAGATTTAAAATAATAATAGCTAATATTTGAGTGCTTCAATGCTCAACACTATCTCCCCAGTATCTGCAATAGTGTCTGTGGTAATTAACATTCAATAGTATTGGTTAAATTGAAGAGAGAGTGTGTGTGCACTATGTGCCAGGCACTGGGTCAAATGCTTTACGTGCTTTATTATCTCATTTTTCCTTACAGAACCACATGATGTGTGGATTCTAATGGTCCCTATGAGGAGACTGAGACTCAGAAAGGTTAAGCATATGACAGAGCTAATCAGCGGCTTATCTGGATTTCGCCTTGGCAGCCTAACTCCAGTACAAGTGTTCCTCTTAATCACCCTACCAGATGTCCCTCAGGAGGGAAGATATTTTAATGGAGTGGAATGGGTCCTTCCAGGGAAACTCTCCATATAGGCTTTTCTCTGCAGAGGAATGATTAATGTGCCATGATGAGTCATAAAACCAGGCTATGGGACTGAAGGCATGTCCTTTCCATAATCTAATCTGGTCATAATTTGACCAGGCAATGCCAATGGAGGGTTTTCAGTTTCTGCTTTGAAATAGATGACAAGATTAATCAATGACATAATGAATTAACTCTTTTATTTGAATCTCCACTGACTTCTCCAAGCCCAAACCGTTTTTGCAGTACTTCAGGCTAGTCTATCGGGGAATCCGGCAAAAGTTTTGTACAGGTGGAAATATATCTGTAACCCCAAGTGAGCTATTAACCTGGTCCAAGGGTGATCTCCGTAGTTATCCTGCTTGGGGTTCACTGAGCTTTTGGATCCAAAAGTTACCATTTTTCATCAAATTGGGACATTTTTGGTCATTTCTTTTAAAAAATGTCTTTTGCCTCAGTTTCACTCTTTCTTCTTCTGGAATTCCAATTACAGTTGATATTTTCTCAGGGGATAAGTTCTTGAAGCTCTGTTCATTTTTTCCCAACCCTTTCCATCAATTATTCAGATTCAATAATTTCTTTTTATCTGTCTTCACCTTCATGAGTCATCTGCCATCTCCAATCTGCTGTTAAACTAATCCAGTGACTTCTTCATTTCAGTTATTGTACTTTTTAGTTCTAGAATTTCCATTTTGTTCTTTTTTAGAGTTTTATTTCTCTACTGAGATTCCCTATTTATTGGGAGATATTTTTCTTTAATTATTTGAATATAATTTTAAAATTGCTTTGATGTCTTTACCTGCTAAGTCCATCAAGGCTATCTCAGATTTGATGTCTACTGATCATTTTTTTCCTTAACTATGGATCACGTTTTCCTATTTCTTTGTATGTTTATTGGTATTTTTCATTAAATACTTTACTTTGAGGATAATACATTGTAGAGACTCTGAATTCTGTTATCTTCCTTTGAATAGTTGATTGTTTTAGTTCAGTTCTGTTCAGTGACTAATGACCTTGAACTTGCATAGGCTTGATATTGTATTTGTTAATACAGACCTGTGAACATTCCAAGATGTTTTCCAGGCCTCTGTAATTTGAAAGAACTCAATCTCTCAATTCTGCTTCCTTGCAGTTTCATCATGGCTTGGTTTTAGGCTTTGTTAAGGTGGGTCTCAAATACATCTTAGGTCCTGGTTCTTACTCCTGTGGCACAGACTTTCCGGGTCTTAGCTGGATGCCAGGAATGTTAACAAGTCTTTGGAGATAAATGCCCTGCAACACTGTGTTTCTCATCCTCTCATATCTCTGCTCTTCTCTCAACCCCATTGTACTGCTCTCTGATAAGCTTTGGCATTATGCACAGCATAGGCCTTGGCTACAGACTCCTGGGGACCCTCAAAAAGACTTCTGGACCCCCTTCTCTACACAGTTCCCTCTTCTCTAATGCTCCACCTACAGTTTCCTGGCACCTCAGCTTCCTCCAAACTGATTGCTTCCTTAGCTGGCAGGACGGCTATTCTCTGCTCAGACGCTGGCTCTATACTATAGTTTGGAAATTTCCTCCCAAGCAAAGAACTGGGTGATCATGAGACTCACCCTATGGATGTCCCTTCATCCAAGAACTGCAGACTTGTGTTGTGTGTTGCCCACTACTTGAAACCATTTGCTTCATATATTTTGGCCAGTTTATAATTGTATACAAAGGGAAGACTGTTCCTGCATCAGCTAGCTATCATACTTGGTAGGTGATGCCTTGTTTCCATTATTAGAGGATATGTTGTAGCCATTACTGGTCAAATGCCCCAGACCCACAGTTTTGCTACCCATCCCACCGACGATAAATAGTGAAATAGCCATGAGACATGATTCTCCCACCTAAAACCACTTCCGGTGCTTAGCTTGAAGGGAGAACATTTTGAGACATTTAGATTTACTATCAGACTCAGGATTTTCATTTGCATAGAAAAGTAAAATTATGAAAAGAGGTCCTAGATATCTTTGGTCAAAGTCGTGTCTACCATTTTATTTTAGAACCAATATCCAGATCAGAAAGGTATTTACTTAATGATAGGAGAAGTATTCCTAGGGAAATTTCAGTATTTTAGATATTAGAGCTAAAGGTTTTATCCGACTTAAACCCCCTGATATTGCAGGACAGCAAAGTTAGGTAAATATTAACAGATAACTAGCATCAAAGTACCCACTGACATCTTATTTATTATCTCACAAATAGTAAAATTTACTATTAATTTATCGTCTTACAAAAATTGGGAATGGTGGTAGTTACTTAGTGCCCATGTGGTCTTCTCTCTACTAAAAATTCCCGAGCAAGAAATGTTAAAGAAGTAATAAAATGATATCTGACACATTAAAATAGTGTGTATAACCCCAGATACAGCCTTTATTACCTGTACTCTTTTAAAATTGAGGGGCCCCACTAGAAGTATGTGCAGACATCCCCAGTGGTAGCTGAGTATTATATTTTAATTATTCCTATTTTCCGCATTATTGGCTTTTATTATTGCCAATATTATTACTGAAGTTCTTTCTTTGGAAATGTGTGTTTGCAGTCATGCTGTCAGACGTAGTCCAGATTTTAGTGTGCATAGCTCATTTCATTGTCAAATGATTTAATTTATGTAAGCATCAGGTCATAGTTTATGTTTATATCTGGCACTCATAACTACAAAGATCTGTTTGGATCATGGTAGTAAATGCAAAGATAGTAACATAGTACATAACTGTTGGAATTTTTTTTAGAAAATCATTTACTATATTTACTTAACCTAATATTTTAAATCCCCCCTAATCCAATATCAAAACAAATCTAAGCCTAGCAGTTGCATGATTTATTGAACTCGTATTGCAGACAAACTCTCCATGCATAATCGGAAAAAAATCAAATATACTAGAAAAATAATTTTAGCAAACTTAAGTGATTATATTAAATAAAAGGAAGTTCTCCTGCTAACCTCAAACTATGCTTTAGGTGGGCTTTAGAAGAATGTGATGCTTTTATAACTGCAAATGAACATTCAGGAAACTATAGAACAGGCTTGCAACAGCCAGGCAGAAATAAACAGTGCTCAACTCAAATACTTTTGACAGAATTGGAGCAAAAGAAATAATTTTATTTATTCTTAATTTGTGTACAGACCGTCTAGGAAACTCCTAACGTTTAATCTGTACACTAGATGTATTCCAGACAAGAGGTCAGCTAGGGTATGTATTCAAATAAAATGGCTCATGTTTTTATTTGGAAATCTCCAGAAATTTGTGTACAGACTATCTAGGAAACTCCTAACATTTAATCTGTACAATAAATGTATTCCAGACAAGTCAGCTCATGTATTTCAACATATCCATTTTATTTGAAAATCTGCAGAAACAAAAAGTAAATTATCTCTGTGGTGTTTTTAAATCATGGTATTAAGTAATAATGTGTGTGACATAAGAACAACTGAAGCCATAAATTTGTTTGCAAGTTAAATGCCAATGTTCCATTTGGGCAGTAAATTATCTGTCATGGTGACATATTGCAACTACAGCAAATGCTTTGGCACTCCAGCAGAAAGGTCTTTCTGTAGATGCTCTTACTAGAGATCAAACTTTTATTCTATTAGTACTTGGCATTTGGCCAATTTGTGACCTAAAAAAAAAAAATGGCTATTTTATACAGTCCAAACTAATACTTGATAAATATGACCTTTTAAACGGTTGTCTTGGAATGAAAACATGCATGATCTTTTCAATTTATTGTTGATAGTAGACAGACTGTTATTCTCAAGTATCTGGGTCTTACTTGTTTTTCCTTAAGATTATATAACTGGTTAGATAAAATATGCCTAAAGACTTACTGGGCGTTAGTGCTGGAATATAAACACTGCCCCCTAGTGGTAAGAGAAAAGAGTGAGCGATAATGTGTCCCTCCACTGGTTGAAGAAAAAAGGGACATGAGGGAAAAGCCAGAAAGTTTCAAGGTCAGGGAAAAGAGGGGTGAAGTAAAAAAAAAAAAAAAAAAAAAAAAAAAAAATGGGAGGGAAATTGGTTAAAGGAATGGATGGAGTGGGGCAAGATGGAAGAGAACTGATGAGGTCTGGAAGAAAAAAATAGGGAGAAAAATCAGTAAGAAATGGGCAAATGAGAATTAGAAGCAAAGGTTAAAAAAAAAAAGAGGTACAAGAATATTGTTCATTGGGGCATCTCCACAATAAGCTGAAAATATTGACCATTTCCCCCACCCATGAGGTTCTCAGATGAAAATGGCAGTCATGAATTTATCAACCCATCTTTGTGGGTCTTTTTTTTTTTTTTTAAGATCAGAGCTCCCCAAATCATTTGCTGTCTGATGTTTTTTCCTAAGAGGATGTTCAAAACAGGCAAAGCTAATATTATGAGAATGATACATTGCATTGTCCTGTTAAGAGCGTATAGAAGACGCATAGGGGAGCTGCCCTGTAGGACTCTGCCGCAAACGGGACTGGTCTTCTGAGCAGAAGTCAGTCTGAACGTGGCAAACCCTTCTCACAGTTATGGGATATAAGAAGGTTGTATCTCTTGGGTTGATGGACCCAGGTGAACTGTGGAGGCAGGAGGGGGCAGAGGGGGGGTTAATTAATAATACGAAGGCAGTCTCTGTAACAGGAAATATCCATAACTATTCTTGGGGTGGCAGTAATGTTTTAAGATGTTTTAAACATGTAGAAAAGGTTTTCTATGTAGAAAAGTTTATCTTTCCTACAGAGATACACCTACATGGAAAAGGTGCTTTAGAGTCAGATAACACAAGGTTCAAACTAGTCATTTTGCAGTGATTTCTAGAGTGACTTCTACTTTTTTGGTAATTAAATAGTTTAGGGTCAGTTTTTTTCTTCCACATATTTAAATCTAGAAGCTTTAACCCTAGGAAACTACAAGGACATTTGCCTCCGGGTCCTGGTCCAAGGCTGAGCACTGGCAGGTTAATGTTTTCAGCAAGTCGTAACTTTGGCTGTGATCACAGTAGGTATGGCCAGTGTGAATGCAGGTTGAAGGGGCCTGAATCATATGCAGCTTGGGAAACCTCTATAAGAAAAAAGTGTGGCAGGAACAAGGCCTTGAAAGGGGGCCATGCAAGTGAGGGAACGGGAAGCTTAAGCTTCATGAGCTTCACAGTAAATCTACCTCTGGGCACCTGTTGTCTTGTTTTAAATCAGCAAAGGGATGCTTATGGCTTAAAGTCTCAGAAGGCACACCAAACTCCACCTTCACCCTACTCGGTGAACTCAAGCTGTTAGGAACTAATTGACTTGTGTTGACAGCCACTTTAGCCTAGAAGGTTCTAGCAGGTGCCTTTGAGTGCTGTAGCCCTGCATAATAGGAGGGAAGTGATCAAGGAAGAGGACTGGAATGAGAGCAAAAAGCAGGGTAGAAGTGAGAAGGAGGGAGAAAGGGATAGCTACAGTCAGGAAGGGCCCTCTTTCCCTCAGGGTTTATACCACATGGCCTGGAAAATCTCTTCCAGCTCTAACAGCATTTTCTGTGAATCTACAAGAATGGGTCAGAGGGACTGTGGGCGGATTCCTAAAATAGAATTTGCAAATTAGTTTTCAATAGAAAAAGGCTTTCTTCAGGTCAACAGAGAGGAGCAAATCTAATTTGCAATTTCATCTTTTCTTGAACCTGGGGGTATTGTGTAGACAGAAGGTATTAGGATGAGTGAGGACTCTAGAAGAGAGGGCTGAAAAACAAGATTCACTCATCCAGGACAGGGAACTGCACGGAGAGCCCGGCTTCTCTGAACCCAGGACCAGTCCTGCTCAGGAGCTGTGCTGAGCTGCAGAAATAGAAACCTTGCAGAAGCTCAGCTGCCTCTCTCATCAAGGATATTAAATGGTGATTTTCATAGTACAGTCTTTGTGAAGCACAATATATTCAAAACCCTGGGATAATTTCCAGAAGATGAATGTTTAATCAGTAAGATTTCCTCTGCCCTGTTAAGACTGAACCAGTTTTCTTTCTTGGGAGCATGAGCAAAACCTGTACAGACCAAAGTTGTCTGTAGCCTTCACAATCACATTGCTTAGCATCTCCCATCAGAAGGGATCTGCAACTCCACGACCTGAGCTGAAATTCCCTGCAGGAGCACACAAGGCTGGCGACCCGACTGCTTGTGATGATTGGGAAATTAATGCAAAATAATGCTTAACAACCAACTCCCTTCAAGTACTTTATTTTAAAAGTACTTTTTAATGACCTTTCATCTCATCCCAATAGCTAGCTCCCCATTCACTGCCCAGCTCCCTTTTCAGCCTCCAAGGCTTTCCCCAGCTTCTCTATGTTTGAAGTTCCATTGATTGGGATGAAGGGATGATAGAAAAGTAGACATATTCCCCAGACTTGTTTCCCTTTTTAAATCTCCATTATGAGCTTGACTGTTGCCTGGAACCAAGGTCTTTGAACTTCTAAGACAGCAAATTCCGAGACTGTGCTCCCCATCCCGCAATCTTCTCATCCTGGCTAGGGGGTAGGGAAAGGGGAATGGACTACCATTGTGATTTTAGAAAGAAACCCATCTGGCTAGGAAGGACACCCACACTAGAGCCCATGAAATAAGAGAAGGCCAAGGATCTGCACCTCCAAAAGAACTCGTCCCCCCCACCCCAAGGCTGTGTTTTGAATTGTTTGGATCATTTCTGTGGCTGGAGGTGGGTGAGTGGTGGAGTGTGGCTGGGTGCGCCCCTTAGCGGGAAGGGGTGGTTGAGACACAATCCCAAAGGTCTTGGTATATGTTTCTTAAGTGACACTGGAGTTCTGAAAAAGAGGATGGGATAATATGACAAGTGACATTTATTAAGTGCCTACTACGTGTCTGGCATGCAGTGATGGGAAGAGATTTGCAGTCAAGCAATCCCTGGTTCAAATCCTGGATCCTTCCCGTACTCTTAGCTCCAAGATGCTCAACCAAGGTCACCCAACCCATGTAAGTCTCAGGGTCTTCATTCGTAAAAGAGTGGAAACAAGCTTGTTATAAAAACTTCTAAATAAATGAAATTGAGCCCCGGGCTTATTATTCGAACATAACTTCATAATATGCTCAACTGATATCTGCATCTATTCCCCCTCCATCTCATAGAAAAGCTGCTTCTGAAACTCACCAAGGAGTTTCCACTCCACAGGCTCAACTTTAAGATTTCCAGTCATGTTAAGCCTCTTTTAGCTATTTTGAAACTTGCCCACAGTTCAAGGAAGGGTTTGCAAAGCTGGAAGGATCCACATTCAATAGGCTAGAAATGTGGTTTATGCTCTTTTCTTGGGTAATTAAAACAATGAACCAAGATGTAATATGATTTAAGAACATTTATGAGGAAAGAATTCACATTCTCTTTCGTAGTTAAAAAGCAAACGATGAGGGTTCGATTCCTGGTACTGCTCATGCAAAAGAAAAAGCAAAGAATGCAAGCTCAATTAGTGGCTATTAAAGCTGATGAATATTTAGCAGCAGGCGATTCTAGGACTTTTGTAGAACAGTCTGATCAGAGGCTTTGGACCTTGAGTTGCTCCTGTATTTTTAAAACAATAGGGTTAAATAGTTTTCAGCCTACAAGAAAGAACCTCCTCCGACTGATGTAGGTGGCAAAAGCCTATGCCCCTATCCATATAGTTGTCTTTAAGTGACATCCTCCCTGCGGACCAAGGCCACGCATTACATCCTGCGGTCGCATGTGGCTTCTGGGAGGGGGAGGGGCAGCCTGCATACGTGCCGGTGACTTTAGTTGAAGCAGATTATTTATGTATGCCAGGTACTGGGATTTCCTGGGTGTATCTCCATGAAACCGGCCCCCGTGCATGCTCTCTGCCTCCTGTCCCACCGAGGAATCACTAACCAGTTCTTCTCTTCTCACATCCTCCCCTTCCCCCACCCCTCCGCCCCTTCCCTTCCCGCCCCGGCCTGTCTCACCTCACCTTCTCTTTACTGGCTCCCTCCTGCTCTCCAGTGCGACCAAGACCAGTGCATTCAGAGCACCAAATTCGTTTTGCAGGCCGCGGCCACGCCCCTACTGCAGAGCGAGCCCAGCCTCACCAGCGACGAGCTGCACCTGCCGGGCAAGCCCAGCCTGGGCACCCCCTGCGCCGGCCTGACGCTCGGCCAGCCCACGCCGCCCTCCTCCATGCCCAACCTCAGCTCCGAGGCCGCGCTCACGGACATAATGCCCCTGAAAGAGGAGCACGGGGGCCACCAGTTCCTGACCCCCGAGGAGGCGCCCTCGCCCCCCAGGATGCTGGCGGCGGGCAGCCCCATCCCCCATAGCCGCACCGTGCACGTCCTGGGCCTGGCCAGCCAGGACTCCCTGCACGAGGACTCGGTGCGCGGCCTGGTCAAGCTCAGCTCGGTGTGAGCCGCCTGAGCCCCTGACCTCGGGGCAGCTGGAGGGGCCTCTGCGCTTCTCACACCGCTGGATGCTCGGACTGCACGGCGCGTCCCGGTGGAAAGGACAACTCTGGGGTCTGGGGTAAAAGACCACTTAAAAAGCAATTGGAGCCACACCTGACGGCACGCGGGGCGGGGCAGGGCCCAGATGCTCACAGCTCTATTTTCTTTGAATTTTCTTTCCCCCACCCTGACCGCATTGAACAAAAGGAAAATAGACAGGATGCTATTTTCAGGCCTTGGGGATATGAAGGGTGGGCGGGGGTGAGGGTGAGAGCCCACCAGCGGGGTGGGCTCAAAAGTCTGGAATCCTGGATGCTATGCTGTCTGCTGCTGCTCTTGTGATGTACACACCCGAGGTCTCTGACACTCGTGGCCAGACCGAATCGCAATTAAATGTTATGCTACTAATATCTGAAATAGACAATTGCTATTCCATTTGTTAATTAAAAAACAAAGACCTACATGGAGAAAAAAAAAGCCCGGATGTAGATTTGCATGCCGCTGCGGTATGTGTTACAGTGGTGTGGGTATTCAAAAGGAAATGCTGCTTTTTCTTTCTTTCTTTCTTTTATTTTGTGAATTTTCAAGTGTTGTTTTATTGGAGGACAGTGGAACAAACTGAGACTGATTAAGGGACAGTGTCATCACTTGTCAATTTATTCAGTTTAATTATGCCTGGGCAGGCCGAGCCTAGAGGTCAGAGGGCTGCTGGGTTTTATCACATTAAATATAATTTAGCCTTCTATTTAGTAGTTAGACAAGGTGTTGTGTTGTGCCATTCGAACCACCATCTTCACCTCCCTGTGTGATGAAACTTTCTGTGGACATCCAATAAAATGACGTCCTCTATTGTCTTGGATCTGCGTCCAGCCCTCCTTAAGAGCTTAAATGAAAACGACATCGTCTGGATGACCTATGAAGAGTTTGTTCTTATTAAAGTATCCCTAGCAAGAAATGATCCAAGAACCACCAAATATCAAAACTTTGGATTGTGGGGTATTTAAAGGATGATTTCTTAGGTAAAGAATAGCTTTCCAATGACTTCCCCCGCCCCCCACCCCCTTTAATCCTGTGTAATCGACACAGCCTCGGCGGAATTTGCTCTCCGTTTACAAATTTCCCTGTGGTTGAGAGTCTGCAGGGTTGGGGGTAAGGAGGAGGGGCCAGTCCCAGCCATCTTCTGGGCTCTGCATGAGGCTTATGTGACATCCAGCCTCAGAAGGGCAGCGCGAGGTCCGAGCGAAAGTATTGAAGAATGAATTGGAGAGACCAGCTTAAAATATGTGCCAAGTTCATGCGGATCGTCACTCTTTCCGGAGCATAAATTAGAACGGAATTTAAAAATGACCACTGCATTCTTTACAGTGTATCATCTAGAAGGGAACTTGCTTTCTACTTAGGGGGTAAGTCACTGTGGAAGCAGTTGCAGGGGACTCAGCAGGCTTCTTCCCTGGCTTCTTTCCAGATCATAAATCCAACACCCAGGTCTACTCAAGTTCAAAATAACACTCTTGCTCTTTACAGCCCTATGAAGGAAAATTCGTTGACCATTGATCAAGAAAGCCCAAACTACAGGCATGTATGGAAAAGGGCTGTTTCTCCTGGGAAAGAGTTGCCGCTTTATAAAAAGGAAAGGAGAAAAGAAAGAGGGGGGAAAAAAAACTCTATTTCAAATTTTATTTGGAATAAAGCCGTCTCTTCACAGGTCAAAAAAATAATTTGTGCTGAAAAAGAACAAGAAAATTCTGGCATTGGGATATCTTTGAGCCATCTTTCTTTGCCATATGACTCACATGCGTAGAAAATGGAGAAGGTAAATTATGTGTGGTATTTTTTTTTATTTTGGGGAGTCTCCTAACTATTTGTGCCTGATCATGGTTCCTGGACATGCTCAGTGTCCGCTCCTCTTGGTCATGCTTCCTGCACGCCTGGCCTATGTAAGCAGAAAGTGGCAGGGTCGCACCCCCTAATATAGCCTCATTGGTATCTTGCACAACTTCCTGAATTCCCTCTGCTCTTCCCCTCCTTCCAACTGGTCCCCAGAGGCCCCAAGATAGAGCTTGGGGCCTCTAGGGACCAGTTGGCTCCAAAGGGACCGGGCCTCATGAGAAAAAGGGGTGCTTTGGGGGTCACACCGGCTCCATTCCCCCAATTTCCTTGCCTGGAAAACAAAGAGAATGTCTTAGGGCCCCTTCCATTTCTAACGTTTCCTAATTATAAGGCTGACCCGTTCCAACAACCAACCTTTGTTCCACGTCACTATGGAAAAAACCCAAGAAGCAAGGGCCATTCATTATTCACCTCTTTGCATAATTAATATTTGCTTAATTTTTATCCATCCCCTCACTTCCGCCCTTCCCACCCACGTGCCACCCACCCCGTCCCCTGCACTCTTTAGACACCATTTATCAAAGTGTGGGCTGGGAATTGTGATGAAAGGAAGCAAAGCTATTGAAGGGTCGAGAAGGAGATTACCTTGAATGGACCAATTTGCTAAAACAATTAACTTCTTAAAAACCCAAACCGGAGAGATGCCCACAGCCCTTTACTCTGAAGCTTGGAAAAGAACCGAGAGTGTAAGGAATTAAAGGCTTAAGTTCCCAGGAGCAACCCACTTCCTGTGGGGTGGGAGGGGTGTGATCCCCAGAGGCCACTTGCCGGCTGAAGGGCCTGCATTTCCATTACGTGATTTTTTTCTTTTTTTCTTTCAATGTTGAGTGGTTCCATCTAGCCGCGGCTGAGTAGACCTTGACATTTCTCAGTTGTGGCAGTGTGTTACGGATTGATTGCATGCTAGCTATAAAAAGTAAGATAAATAATTTACCACGCTATTAAAGCTTGGACCATTATCAAACACCCACACAAACACACATTGTGTTTTTCTTTTTTAATTTATCTGCTTTCGCTCTCCCCGGAAGGCTCAAGGGGACCGTGAAGTTCCAGGGCTCTTGGAGGCTGTTAGTCCGAAAGCCCTGGTTCCCGGGAAGGGTGCTGGGTGAAGCAGCCAAGGCACCAGGTGCCCCGCGTCCGAGAGGGCACGATGACCTGCTACTCGGTGCCCGGGGAGAACTGGCCCAGATTTTGGGCCGTGCCCAGTTGCAAAGTGCTCATTCCAGCTTTCAGGCGTGATGGCCTCGGCCTGGGAGAATGATGCCAAAGCCCCCCCAGTGGAGCCAGCAAAACGCCAAATACTTTTCCGTCCCGTGAATAGCGCAGAGGGAGAGTTTTGCAGCGCCCCATACCTCCCCTCGGCGCACTGCGGTCCTGCCCTGTCGTTTTGGGGATTGCCGACTGGGGTTGCCATCGAGAAGCTAACACCCTTGTCTGTGCCTGTGCCTACTCAGACGCGAGTGGGACAGCCCCGCCCATCCCCACCCAAAAACTCTGGCTTTGAAAGGCCCTTTGCTCTCCACGCCCTGTGCCTTGGCCTTTTCTGCTTCAGCGGCAATTAAAACGAAATTAGCCAAAATTGGCTGTGGGTGTCCTTGGCACAG
This sequence comes from Myrmecophaga tridactyla, assembly GCA_004026745.1. Taxonomy (NCBI): domain Eukaryota; kingdom Metazoa; phylum Chordata; class Mammalia; order Pilosa; family Myrmecophagidae; genus Myrmecophaga; species Myrmecophaga tridactyla. Next base: position 84,443 of record PVIY010006273.1, read on the forward strand.
TGGCTTGTGGTGACATCTCCGGGGAAATGCTGGGGCCCTAGGGACTTGTCCGGGCTTCCGAAGGGGCAGCAACCTGGCCGGTCCCTTCCCCCCTCCTCCCGGGGCCTCCCCTGCCAAGAAACGCTTCCCTGTATCTCGACCGCCCCCTTCCGGAGGCCGCCCATAAGCCAGCCTCTTCATCCCGGGGACCAGCGGCTCCTGCAGTGTGGTTTATGATGTTGTGCATTAGATGGACTGTATCTGGGGTTCAAGTTAATAATTATAAGGAATATTTCCAAGGTTGTCTTCCATTCATCCACATGGGTACACTTTTCAGCCCATTTACTTTTGGTGAGAAGAAAAGGGAAACAAACGTTAAATGTTACTTTTCTGATTAATGCCTTACAACTGTTTTGAAGCTGAGCCTAAATCAAATTGATGTTTACATTTTTTATTAAATACATAGGAGTCGTGGAAGCCTCGTATATCCTTGTTCCAAAGAGAGAGACTTTCCAATGTATCCTTTTTTCCTCCGACCCCTCCGCCCTGCTCGGGTTGTGGGGTGTGCTGTTACTGCCTCTCGTGTTCCCTTAAGATGTCTCTCTCTGTCTTACAAGTTTTCACTGAAATAGTAAATGAGCTGAAGTGTCGTTTTCTTTGAAGTAACTGTCAAAGCAGCTTATAGTTTTGTAAATCAGTAAAGCCTCTGTCCACTTGCCCGTTGCATGTGATCTTGCTAATACAGTCGAGATGGGTTTTCAAATACGAGCGCTTAGTACATCAATCCAGCCATTAAACGTAATTGGGAGATAGCCTATTAGATTGTTTTGGGAGCAACTGAATTTGTGACTGCCGCAAAACTAGATAAATGGCTTCGACAGGAATTATTTTTCAATCTCATAGACCTCAGAAATTACACACAAATGGATTGGAAAGCAGATGAGCAACTTTCCATCAGGTTTTGAATTTTTAAAAGAAAGTTGGTATCGATTGTGAAGATTTGAATGAACAATTCTCTTAATTGCCCTTGATATTTTAAAATGGGTAAACTGAGAGGCCAGATGGGATATCCAAGGAGATGTGTTTTGTGGGTTCTATATGAACAGAGATGGATGTTAACCTATAGTAAAACATAACTTTGAAGCCTTGCTAAACTTTTGCCCAAGGCGTTGTGCATTGGTATTTCACAACAGTCAAACATTTCGTTATTTAAAAACACAAAAAAAAGCATTTTAAGCTCTTAGTAGATTCAAAGTTCTAAATCTGAACAATGGTGAACATATGCACATAAGTAATGCGTGTTTTTAGCGATATTTATGCTTATTTAAGTGCCTTTCATGTTTTAATCAATGTTTGCAGAATTGATTTTAAACCTGAAATGAATTAAGAAAGCATCTTCTTTCCTCAATAAAAACTGCTAATGTCATCAAATGCAAACCTGTCTTTATAAGATAGATGTTGTCTAGGAAAAAAAGGTGGAGGAAAAAGATGGATGGACTCCTTACTTTTTGTCCTGCCAGTCTTAGCACTGGCTTTCATCCACATGGTCACAGATAGCTGCTGTAGCACCAGCCATCAAATACATATTCCAAGAAGGAAAAGTGGGAAAAAAGGGGGGGAACAACATGGGCCCGCAACACTGAAGACTACTACCTTTAAAGAGCATTCCCTGTGATTTCTCCATGAGCAAAACTGAATCACATGACCACCCCTGGATGCAAAAGAAGCTGGAAAATGTATTGTTTTATCTGAGCAGATAGCTTTCCCCAAATAAAATCTGTGTTCTTTCAGTAAAGAAAAAGAGGAAAATGAGCGTTCACTAGGTAACCACAATAGATAACCTTGCTTCCTCCTTTATTGAAAAAATGAGGCCTTCTGCCTGGACCTCACTCATTCTTGAACCCTGTACTTCAAGTACTGGGACCTGAACCTGGGTCCAAGAGCTTCTGAACCCTGAGCCCCCAGAGAGTGGGCGCCCCAGCTGCTACTGTTCCTACCTCACTAGCAAACAGATTTAATTCATCTTGAGAAACACAAGGAACACATCAGATTTCTTTATAATCTCTGTTAGAAACAACAAACTGCAAGAAATTCTTAAATTTTCTATTTCCAGAGATTTCAAACTAGTTCAATTCTCCTTTGCAATGCATTTAAAGTATCTCTTGAAAACAAGTTTTTCCTTTTTCTTTCACAGACTCAAGAATTTAGCTGAGAGAATTTCCTGGCAGAAATTCTAGATGACTCAGCAGATAAGTCCAACTTAGCCAAAGAAGGACTAAGAATTTCTTTTTTTGGTGTAATATCCTGAATCAAAACATGCAGTGGGCTTTGAGTTATGTCTAGCTGACAGTGTGCATCATGTTGAAAAAATATATTATTTTGTAAAGCCTTTGGAAAAGGCTTCCTTGACCCTAATCTATGCCCTCTGGAAGATAACAATATGTAGAGGTCCTTAATGTTCTTTTTTTTTTAATAATCCGGTCAGCAAACATATCTGTTTGCAGCATCTGTGTTTTCTGATTGAGATCTAGTGTAAGGATTGAAATTTAATTAATTTATTAGGTCAGTCTGGAAATTGCACTGGAAGATAAACTTTCTGGAGATAATGAGAACAGATGGATTCCAAGACTGCTAAGGGTTCTTCTAGACCCATCATTCTCATGGAAATGGCAAATAGGGTTCTCAAGTAAGTCCCTAAATAATGACTGTGGCTTGCCATGTTGAGGCTATAGCAAGGATGCACTGTGATCTAACCTAGAATCCTGCGGGGCCTTGCCTTATGCAGCTGTATTCCTAGAATTTAGTGGAAATTATTTTTCTGTAATAAACCCTAATTCAGAAACATGATGGAAGCTAACTAAAAATGTGAATGTGGAGAGATATTTCATGAAGCAAATAACCTCAGATTCACCTGCTCCTGTGGTTTGGTTCTCTTCATGAGTCCCATTCTCTTTAAACACCCTCTGCTCACCCCACCCCACCCTTCTGTAATGGACAAGATAAGAAACTAGGACTTTTTTTTTTTTTAACATTTTTAACGTTTTTTATTGTTAAATATAACATATATACAAAGAAAAGAAAGAAAAAGCAATGATTTTCAAAGTACACTTCAACAAATAGATACAGAACAGATTTCAGAGTTTGCTATGGCTTACTGTTGTAGTTTGCAGCTGCCGGGATGTGATATACCAGCAACAGAATGGCTTTTAAAAGGGGGAATTTAGTAAGTTGCAAGTCCACAGTTCTAAGGCTGTGAAAATGTCCCAACTAAGGCGAGACTATAGAAATGTGCAATTTAAGGCATCCAGGGAAAGATACCTTGGTTCAAAAAGGCTGATGAAGTTCAAGTTTCTCTCTCAACTGGAAAGGTACGTGGTAAACATGGCTACCTCTGCTAGCTTTCTCTCCAGGGTTCTTGTTTCATGAAGCTCCCCCAGGGGTGTATTCCTTCTTCATCTCCAAAGGTCTCTGGCTGTGTGGGCTCTGTAGCTCTTTCCAAAATGGTCCCCTCTTAAAGGCTCCAGTAAGCAACCCCACGTTGAATGGGCAGAGACACACCTCCATGGAAACCATCTAATCAAAAGTTACCACCCACAATTGGGTGGGTTACATCTCCATGGATAATTAAAAAATTCTCACCCAGCAAATACTGAATGAGGATTAAAGGACATGGCTTTTCTGGGGTGCACAAATTCAAACCAGCACAGTTGCCATTCGACTATTTCAGATTTCTCCTTCTAGCTGCTCCAAAACATTGGAGGCTAGAAGAAATATTTTTTCTTTTTCGTGAAAAACAACATATATACAAAAAAAAAAAGCAATAAATTTCAAAGCACATTGCAATAATTAGTTACAAAACAGGTTTCAGAGTTTGGTATGGGTTACAGTTCCACCATTTTAAGTTTTTACTTCTAGCTGCTCTAAGGTACTGGAGACTAAAAGAAATATCAACATAATTATTCAGCTCATTTGTTAAACCCTACCCTCACCTTTGATCTTTTTGAAGGTGAAGGTAGGGTTTGTTAACTCCACCATCATCTTTGATCTTTCTCCCACTCTTTACGGATATTTGGGCTATGCCCATTCTAACTTTTTCATGTTGGAAGGGGTTGTCGAAAACATGGGATGGGGGATGGAACTAGTGGATGTACTGGAAAGGCTGATTCCTTGGCATTTCAGGACTTATCTGGTCCAGGGACCCATCTGGAGGTTGTAAGTTGTAGGTTTCTGGAAAGTCACTCTAGTGCATGTAAGCTTTGTAGACTCTGACAAGGATTTTCTTTAGGATTGGCTGGAATGGTTTTGGTTGGGATTTGGCAAGTTATAATAGGTAGCAGTGTCTAACGGAAGCATGCATAAGAGTGACCTCCAGAGTAGCCTCTCAACTCTATTTGAACTCTCTCAGCTACTGATACCTTATTTATTACACTTCTTTTCCCCCTTTTGGTCAGGATGGCATTGTTGATTCCACAGTGCCAGGGCCAGACTCATCCCTCAGAGTCATGTCCCTTG
>PVIY010006274.1:0-88699 GCA_004026745.1 Myrmecophaga tridactyla
TTTAGGAGGCGAAAGGTGAGAAAGAAGGACGGTAGACCAGGAAATTTAAAGTGGGCAGGTTTATTTCTGTGCTCCCGCGCTGAGCTCACCGAATCCAAGATGGAGGGAGGTGAGCCAGCCCCTGGGTGATGGCATGGGCGGTTTTTAAGCAAGGGGGTCAGGTGACATCTGGAAGGGGCAGTTCTCCAGAAGTCAGGTGGTCGGAAGGGGCGGTTCTCCGAAATTCAGGTGTCCAGAAGGGGCGGTTCCAGAAGCCATGCTGGGAGGGGCAACACAGCCTCCGCAGCTCCAGTTGCAGTGCCCTTCCCCATTCCCCTGACCTAACGCTCACCAGTCTCCTTTCAATATCATTTCCTTTGATTAAGTTAGTCAAAATCAGTTTATGTGCATATAACCAAAAGAATCTTAACTAGAGTGGAGAACAGAGAAGAGCTTGCATTTTTTAAAGAGAAATCTAAAAGTGAGGTAGTTCATAAAGATGGCCCCAGTATTGTTGCTGTATTTCCTTACTAAGATGGCTTTATGAATTTGTGTACTCTCATGAGTGTGTAAAAACATGCTCTCTGAAAGAGATAGTGAAACAAAATGTCTGCTGCATCTGCCTAGTCATGTCCAGGCATGACTTTCAGGCAGAAGAGAAGACTGACCACCTCCTAAACTGGGCCCAAGACCCTTCGAACAGAGGAGAGGCTGAAGGAGAAACCCCCAGTAGTTAGATACACTCTGGTTTGGGGAGGTAACAAAACTTGTCATATTGTGGAGTGCCTGGTATGTGAAAATGTGTGAATGAGACATGACTCTGTCCTGAGGCTTTGGAACTGTGTCACCCACAAAGTGAAACTGTGTCCCGATCTACAGTTTTGTACAACTCGTAAGGCAGCCCTCTCAAAAAAGGGAGTCCTGGTTGGGGGTTTATACCAACCCACCTCATGCCAAGAGGACCCTAAATTCCCACATGTGAGACAGATGAAGCAATTGTCTCTTGTTTATTCTTTTGTTGTCTGGTGCCCCAGAAGGAGCACTGTGGGTGGTACTGAGAGCACAGCCCCTTTAGCCTGCCTCCTTCAGAATTTCAAAAAAGGATTTACTGGAGACAATGGAGTGAAGCTTAAGCCCCAAGAGTTGCACAAATTTTGCCAATTGAACTGGCCCACTCTTGGAGTTAGATGGCCATCTGAGGGGTCATCCAACCCCTAACTGATCCGAGCCGTCTGGCAAGTAATCACAGGACAGCCTGGCCACCCTGACCAGTTCCCGTACATTGACTCCTGGTTCCAATTTGTTCAGAATTCACCACCATGGCTAAAAGCTTGCATTGAAACCCATGCAAAAGTCCTGGTAGCCCATGCCAACCTGGGCATTTCACCCCCCAGAGGGGTTGCCACAAAGCAATTAGCCGGAGCCACGACGAAACTTCCAACTCTGGAGAACTCCCCACCATTGACAAAGAAAAACCTCTTCCCACCCTCAGGCTGCCAGTATAAAAGGACAGAGGGGCCACCCTTCCTGCTGCCAACAGAGACTTTTTAACCCCACCTTCCTAAATCCTTGATCCTAGTAAAACCTCCAGTCCTCCCCGCTGTCGTGGAAGACCCATCATCCCCGCCTTATTTTTACTCAACTCCGGCTCCTTGACCCCCACCTCAAGCACTGGCTGTGGTTCCAGAAGTGCCATCAGCTCCCCCGACACCCTCTACTGAAAATTCCACCTCATCAGGAACTCCAGCCAGCTCTCTGTTATCACTTCCCATCTCTCCTGGTCCCAGTCCACCTGAACCCCCTCCAGAAATCCTGCCAACATGGAATCTTCGATCTCGAGCTGGAAAAACGTGCAGTACCTCTGAAACTGTGCAACTGCCCCTGTGAGAAACCCAAGCACCAGTTTACTATGATCCAGAAGGCGAGTTGCAGGGAAGTCAACCAATGTTTGTCTACCAACCTATTTTAACCACTGACCCATAAACTGGAAAACTACACTCCCTCCTACACCGAGGAGCACCAGACCATGATCGATTTACTCCAGTCTATTATACAGGACCCATCAGTCGATGAGGCAAGATTGCCGTCAGCTCTGCATCACCCTCTTCAACACTGAAGAAAGGGGACAGATTTCACAAGCAGCCCTGAAGTGGTTAGAAGAAAATGTTTCTGAAAGGATGATGAATACATCCTAATATGCTCAAGACTCCTTCCCAGATGCCAACCCACAGTGGGACCCAAACACCGAAACTGGCAACAACAGTTTAAACCTCTACTAAGCTGCACTCATTCAAGGCATGAAAGAGGGGGCCAAAAGAACAATCAATATATCAAAAACCACTGAAGTCCTAAAAACAGCAGATGAAACCCCTAGCCAGTTCCACAAGTGTCTCTGCAAAGCCTTTAGACTGTACATTCCTTTTGACCCCAAGGCACCAAAAAACCAAAGACTTGCTAACACTGCATTTGTTGGGCAAGCCTAACCTGACATCCAGAGAAAGCTGCAAAAATTAGAAGGGTTTTCTGGAATGACTGTATCCCAGCTCCTTGAGGTAGCTACCAAAGTCTACATGAACTGAGACTGGGTGGCAAGGAGAAGCAGACGACTGACTAAAGAAAAAGGCAGACCTACTTGCTGCAGCGCTCATCCAGGGCACTAGGAAACCCCCATTCTCAAAACCCAGAACCTTCAAGCAACCAGGGCCAGGAAATAAGAAACCCACTTATTGGGGACCACCTGGAGAAGGTAGGAGAACAGCTCCACTCGGAAGGAGCCAGTGTGCATACTGTAAGGAAGAAGGACACTGGAAAGCAGAATGCCCCAACAAAAGACAGGAAGCTTTCCACTAGCCATGGAAAACCCAGAGCTAATGATTTTGTAGGTCTAACAGCCCTTGAAGACAGACTAGGCCCCTTCACACTCAGCCATGGGAAGCCCATGGTCACAATGACAGTAGGGTGCCAAAAGGTAAACTTTATGATAGACACAGGCACAGAATATTCTGTTGTCACACAACTAATTGGGCCAAAAACTAACAGGCAATCCACCATTTTGAAGCCACTGGTATCTCAGCTCAATATTCCTTCTTAACAGCCTGTAAGTGTCTGCTGGGATCCCATAAAGTTTCTCATCAATTTCTTTACTTTCTGGGCTGCTTGGTGCCCCTGCTGGGCCAAGATCTCCTGGCAAAGCTCCAGGCCCAAGTAAGCTTCAGTGCAGAAGGAGAATGTCTCCTGACACTAAAGGACCCAGAAAAAAAAATCATGGTGACCCTGAGAGCCCCCCAGATGGAAGAGAGGTATCTTTTTCTTGCCAAAGAAAACCAGAACTGGCCTGACCATCCACAGGTGCCAGGAGTTGATCCTTCTGTTTGGGCAGAGAACAGTCTACCAGGGCTAGCAATGAATGCCCCTTCCGTCCTTGTGGAATTACACCTGGAAGTTGCTCCAGTGTGTCTTAAACAATATCTAGTCCCCTGAGAAGCCCAGGTGGGAATCCAGGCACTTATCAACACTTGTTCATGGTGTATGGGAATGTCAGTCCCCGTGGAACACTCCTCCACTACAAAACCCAGTACCAGTGATTACCACCCCGTTCAGGATTTGCAGGCCATCAACAAAATGACTCTTACCTTACAGCCCATAGTGCCAAACCCATATACCCTCTCAAGCTTAATTCCTGCAACAGCGTCATTTTTCTCCTGCCTTGACCTGAAAGACACTTTCTTATGTGTTCCTCTGGCACCAGTCAGCCAATCCATTTTTGCCTTTGAATGGGAACATCTGTGCACTGGAAGAAAACAACAATTCACCAGGATGTGCCTGCCTCAAGGGCTCAAGAATTTTCCCACTATACTTAGCCAAACTCTAGGGAAGGAATTGCAAGAATTGCATGACAAGAAGTATAATAGCATTTTGTTCCAATATGTGGATGATCTACTCTTAGCCAGCACAACCTCACAAGACTGTCTACCTCACAAGAGGGTATTAGACCCTCTTATGTGACAACCCGAACATTCAAGTGAAAGCCATATGCAGCCTAAACCCAGCTACCCTCCTGCCAAATGGATGGTGGAGATTCAAGAATGGTCAATAAGCAATCCCAGAAGCCCTCAGCCCAGTGGTGGTCTCACAAGTTCATGAAAACAGTCACTATGGTAAAACAGTCCTGGAGCAATTTTTTCAACAGTACTTTTACATTTGTTGGCTGCATCAACTCACCTGAACTGTTTGTGCTAAATGTGTAACTTGTGCTCAAAACAACCCCCAACAAGGGCCTAGACCCCCTGGGAACACAAGTCATGGGACAAATATCATTCAACAACATCCAGGTAAACTTTACAGAAGTTCCCTGGGCAAGGGAATACCACTACTTCTAGTAGGAGTCTGTACCTTCTCAGGATGGGTGGAAGCCATTCCAACTCGCTCAGAAAAAGCCCAGGAAGTAGCTCATTTCTTGTGCAAGGAAATCATTCTGTGGTATGGCCTGCCAAGTTCCATGGGCTCTGACAATGGACTGGCATTTGTGGCCCAAATTATGCAAAATCTCAGCAAAACCCTCAGCATAAAGTAGAAACTCCACACAGCTTATTGGCTGCTGAGTTCAGTTAAAGTGGAGTGAATGAATCACACTCTGAAATCCCATCTGAAGACACTCTGTCAGAAAACCAATCTAAAATGGATTAACATTCTCCCTATAGCCTTGTTAAGGGTAAGACGCAGTCCCACCAAACAAACCATATTTTTCCCTTTTGAAGTTTTGTTGAGATGACCTCCACCACTGATAAAATAACTTCAAGGAAATGTTACACGATTTGGAAAATTAACCTTGAGAAAGCAACTCCAGGGCCTAAGTTCCATCCTGTCTCAACTGCACAGCTGGGTAAATGAAAGATTTCCACTGCAATTAACACCCCCTGTGCACTCCTTTGCACCAGGATCATTAGTCTGGGTAAAAGATTGAAAAAATCAGGCATTAACCCCTACCTAGTTAGGGACCTATATGGTCCTCCTTTCCACCCCTGCTTGCCGAGAAAATCCCCTGGATCCACCACCCCTGGTTAAAATCTGAAAATGGCTCAACCCCATCTTGGACTAACCAGAAAACCTTTACATCTGACCCTGCATAAAGAACCCACCTGCCCTGCCCCAGCCACTCTGGGACTGAAACCTGAAGAAATCTTCTGACTCTGAGCCTTGCTTCAGTCACTCCAGGGCTGACTGGTCTACACACGGCTGAAGCTTGAGGAGCTGCTTTAGTAGACATGTACTAACTTAGTCTTTCATGAAATGAGTGACATAGTTTATCATGCCTGTTGTTTAGCACTCTTTATCCTTGCATTCACATTTATTGTGCATCTACAATTTTAGCACTTGCAGAAGAACTCTGTCTTCACTATTTCCCAGAAATTAATTTTACTTTAATTTGGTGGCATAATCCATTTCCAGGTGACTCTTCCCTTCCTGTATAATTTGCAGAATGTTGTTTTTGTCCCTAATCTCTCTTACCCTTTCCCTTTGTCCCTTCGGGCTCACCACCCGAGACTCCTGCCAGGACTGCATCTGCACTACCTGGATCGGAGGCACAGTCACTTCCACCCTAGTATTCCACACCCGTTATACTTGCCAGGGTATCCCCAAGGGCTTCTGTACCCACAATCAGACCACATACCTGGTCTGTGACCCTGGGGAGGACCATCACTACATCTGCCATGACCCTAACAAGCCTGAACATGAAACTGTGGCAGAATTAAAATCCTGAGAAGGCAGAAAAGAAATAGTAGTAAACAGAGCCATTGCTCCAAAAAGCCAACAAACAGTGTCTCTACTCTTTAACACTTTAATGCTTGTCCTGCTGTAGGGCCAGCTACACACTGCATGTTACAATGAATAGGAGGCCCCCGAGGTACCCTCCTGCAAGTAACACCAAGCACCCCCAGTTGCAGGACAGGGCACTGCAATCTCGCTAATCTTACCATTTAAATATTCATAATACCCACTGGGGAAAAGAAGTTCAGGTGCTCTTCAGAGTAAAGTGGTCCCCTAAAGCCATCATTGGCCCCACCCTTTTTATAAAAAAAAAAAAAAAAAACATGAACTCTTACAATCAAGAAAAATTCCAGGTATTCCATTCCTTTTATAAGGAAATACAAGATTAACCCCTAGCTATTCCCGTAAGCACTCAAAATCTGTTCTTTCAACTAGCAGAACAGGTAATCCCCTCCCTAAATGTTTCCTCTTGTTACGTCTGTGGAGGAACAAATTTAGGAGACCAATGGCCATGGGAAGCAAGAGAACTAATGCCAACACAAAAAGTAAATATAACTGCCTCCTGGCTCAGACCCAGCAAATAGAACTTGACAACTTCCATAATTGGAAAAAAAATGCACAGCTAGGTGGAAAAACCACTTCCCAGTTCCAGTTGGGAATCTCATCTGTCTGGGGCAACAGTATTATCATCAGAGTAAAAATGCCATCTTATGGTGGGGGTCAAATAAAAATCTCACAGCTCCCAACCCATCACCATGAGACTCCCCTCACCCCACCCCCCCAAAAAAAAAAGTTTCTGGAAAGACATTTCAGCCCCAGGAGTTTGGAAAGCCCCCAAAGGGTTGTATTGGATCTGTGGCAGGGCCTGAATTACACTGAATTACTTGCAGGGTGTGCAGGAGTTTGTGTGTTAGGAACTATCTGCCCTTCCTTCTTCCTGATCCCCCTAAAGCAAGGGGAACTACTAGGATACCCAGTCTATGAATCACAAAATAAATGGGTCCAAAAGAGAGGCACACAAATAGGGAACTGGAAAGACAACAAGTGGCCTCCTGAGCTCATCATCCTGTATTACCATCTGGCAACATGAGTAGAAGATGGGTCATGAGGATATCAGACCCCAATTTACATGTTAAACTGTATCATTCGGCCCCAGGCAGCAGTAGAACTAATCACAAATGAAACTGCCCAGACTTTAAATCTGTCAGCACAGCAACAAACCAAATTTAGAGCAGGCATCTACCAAAAACAACTGGCTCTTGACTACCTGTTAGCAAAGGAAGGAGGAATCTGGAAAATTCAACCTCTCCAACTGTTGCCTGCAGTTAGATGACCAAGGAAAGGGAATAGAAGAAATCGCCAATGGCATGAGAACACAAGCCCACGTCCCAGTTCAGACCAACGGTTGGGACCCTAAGAACATTTTCGGGGGTGGTTCTCAACCTATGGAGGGTTCAAAACTCTAATTGGAAGTGTTTTAATGCTGCTTAGTATATGTCTTACCCTCCCCATCTCCTCCCTTGCTTATTAAAAAGTACAAGTCAAACCACAGAAGCTTTAGTAGACAGAAAAACTGCCTCCCACCTACTTCATTTCAGAGGCCTACATCCCTCAAACTATCCTAAATATGAATTAGTTCCCACAAGTGAAAACACAGATGCTACATCTATGGAATAAAATATGATGAGTAATATCATCAAAAGGGGGGAATGAGGTAGTTCATAAGAGTGGCCCCAGTATTATTTCTGTATTTCCTACCTAAAATGACTTTATGAATTTGTGTACTCTCAAGAATGTGTAAAAACATGCTTTTTGAAAGAAGTAGTGAAACAAAATGTCTGCTGCATCTACCTAGTCATGTCCAGGCATGCTCAGGCCCACCTGCATAGCAAGACTAAATGTCTCCTTTCCTGATAATAGAAGTCAGCTAAGAGCCAGAGCTTATGGCACCACCCCTGTCCCATGGTAACTCTTGCCCTGCAAGTTCTGCTTAGCCCCACCCTTATCCATTCCCATGGTAGCTCCCACCCTGCTAGTTCTTAGCACCACCCTTGTGCATTCCCATGGTAACTCCCATCCTGTTTGCTAGCCTATATAATATGGAGACAAAGGATATTCAGGGCTCAAACTTGGACAGAAGTTCTCTGAGTCTGCCACAGCAATAAAGAGTTTGTCCACTTCTCAGAGGCTTCGGTGCTTTCTTGTGTGGTGTTCAGAATTTTTCCTACTTCAAAAGGCAAGATAATCACTCATTTAAATAAATAAGAAACAAATAAAAATGGGCAGAAATTTGGGGACAAGTGTGAAATTTCTGATGCCTGCATTCCGCAATTGATGCCAAAAACACCCTTATAAACCTTCCAGAACCTAAGGAATATTAAAATACATCTAACAGTTTTAATTCACCTACATTAATTATTAAACAAATGGGGACATTTAAAGTCTTCAGAAATTCCTTAGAAATTAGAAACAAATCTTGATACACATAATGATTGTCTTCATTTTTTGTATATGTTCAGTGTAAGTAGCCTGGAAATCCTGGCACCTTCTATCTAGGGGCTCTCTAGCCCCCACAGGCCTCTGAGCCTTCTGCTGGATCCCTATCACCCAGAAGGCTAATGAAGCAAAGAGAAAGAATATAGAGTATCATGAACAATGTTTTAAGAGATAGTCCTGGTGAGGCAGACTAGAACAGGGACCTGAGAGAGGAGAGAAATCCTTGAGCAAAGATGGTTAATCAAGGTCAGGAAGACCTATGGCTACCCATTATGAGAAACACCTAGGCAGCAGCCGATCCATCTGAAGCCAAACAACCTCTACCTGTGTGAGTCATCTATGGAGAAAGGTGGAGCCAAATAGGCCACCCAAATGCACTATCTACCTCCAGGAACTTCCCTGAAGAGAGAGGAGTTTAGGAGGAAAAGCCTGAACAATGAAGAGGAGGGAGAGTTAGAAAAGCTAATCTATAAAAACAAATAACCCACATTGTGGGGGCTCTCATCTTTCTCACCTAGTCTTTGTGACACTGGCCACATGTCTTCTCACATGTGTATCTAATAAATTTTCGGCCTGCTTATCTATGCTCTGCTGTGCCCTTGAATTCTTTCTCATGGGATGGCCAAGAACCTGGATGTTGAAATCCGTCAACACTGGGAGTTGCAAATATTGTTTCCACTCATATTCTGTTGGCCAAAATTAATTACACAGTCCTGCCTATCTGCTATGGAGTTGATAATTTTGCTTAGGGTCCAAGTGAAAAAGATATGGTTTATGAGCATACAGATATCTATCTACCACCACTTCATCCATTTCTGAAAAGCTTAGCAGTATGATAAGTGCTGGATTTTTAAAAATTATTGTTTATGACTAACCAATGTCTCAAATTTAATTTTAAAAAATTTCCTAGTTAAATACAAAATTTCTGCAGCAGAGGACAACTAAAGAATTTTTTAAATGTCTTTTTAGACATTATTCTAAAAATGAATGAAATACTTTTTTAAATATATATATATATACATATATATATAATTTTTGTCTTGATAAAGAGTAAAGAAGGAAAGGGTGACATCATCAAGATGGTAGTATAAGATGCACTGATAAACTCCCCCCTAGAAACATCAAAAAAAAAAAAAAAAGAACAGGCAACATCAACTTTCTCAAAATTCTGGGACACAATGGAGACTAGAGAACAAATCAACAAATGCTGAATTAAAAAAAGAAAAAAAAGCTAAAATGGGGGGGAAAGTGTTAGGGTCTGTTTACCTGTGCAGACTCTTCCCCTACACTTGGATTAGCAGGGGCATTTGTGAGACTAATGGCCTGTGTGCATTAAGTGTGGGCTCATGGTACCTGGTCATCCTGCAGCAGCACCTGGGTGGATCACATGCACTCATGCGAGTTTCCCTGACGCCTGACCCTTCCACAGCAGCAGTTTGGCAACCCATGTGCTTTTTCAGTACAGATTCCTAGGGCCTGACTACAGGTGTACCTAAATGAAAACATTGGATGCCTTTGTATATCAACCTCAACTGACTCTGTGGATGATAGGCTCAAAACTTGGGTCTCTGTCCCCTAACACACAAAAGAATGAAATTGGGGTGTGGACAAAGAAGTGGTACAGAGTTTCTGTTTTAGGTGATGAAAAGTTCAGTTAATGCATATTGGTGATAGTAGCACAATATGTTTTAAATATAATTAATATTACTGAACTGCACACTTGAAAGAGGTTAAGGTGGGAAATTTTGAGTTGTATATGTGTTGATACAATTAAAAATGTTTAAGAGTAAATAAAATCAAATTTCTGGTTAAAATGGCTAACCAAACAGATGATGAAGTCTCTCTCTTCTGCTCAACACCTGGAGAACTTATAGGCAAAAATATAAAAATATGTTTGACATCACTGACATATTAAAAGATGCTAGTTTAAAATAAAATGGCATATTCAAACTGCTGCGAGAAAAAAAATCACCCTAGATTCCACATCCAGCAAAATTATATCAAGAATGAGGGAGAAATACTGTTAATTTCAGCTAAAGATGAAAGAAATTAGTCCAAATATATCATTAATTACAATAATAATAAATGTAATAAAAAAGGCATTAAAAGTCAGGCTCAGAGATTAGATATATTTAAATCTAGCTATATGCTTTCGGCAGAAAAATGCATCTAAAACATAATAACATTTTAAGGTTTAAAATGAATGGATACAACAGAAATATTAACCAAAAGAAAACCAGTATAGTAAATGTAGTAAATGAATATCAAGTAGAATACAATTTTAAAATCATATATTTATTGAGAAAAGGAATATTCCCTCTTTTGCATAAAATATCTTCTTTCTGGATTATTACTTTAGTTAATAATTCATACTCCAGTTGTTAACTGAACTGGATTTCTTAGATATTTTTATTTATCTGGCATTCAGGTGTTTTCAAAGTTTCAATATAGGTATATATGTCCCAAATGAACCATCTCTATCACAAGTTTCAGAAGCACTGACATTTCATACTAAAACAATATCACCTGAAATTTTTTTCTCCTCTAATGCAATAACCAGAAACATCAAGACAACAATGAGTAAACCACAAATCTTGTAGAAGAAAAAAGATGGAATTTCTACCAATTAAATATATCAGATAATTTATCATTAACATGCAAAATAAGTATTTTTATTTTTTTATCCAAAGTTAAATGTATTCCAATAATATCGATAATTTTTACCCAAGGTTAAATGCATTTTCTCTTATCCAAAGTTAAATATATTCCAATAATATTGGTCCTTTTAAAGATACCAAGATAAATTTCAGATACTTCCAAATATCACTTACTGAAAATTAATTAGTGCCTGCATTTAAAAGAATTTATTCTATTTGAAATTTTAAAAATCATATATAGATCATTCGTTTAGCAACTAACCAGAACCAAATATGCATAAGAAAACATGATAGCAAATGAACTACACTCAAGAATTTTATTAAAGGAAACAAATTATAATTCTTTATCCAAATCTGGGTATGGAGGATTCAGGGATTATATGTGGAAATATCAGTATTCATAATACAAATAAAGAATTCTGATTACCAGTCAGAAATAAACAACCCAAATTTTCAAACGGGCAAAGGATTTCAACAGTCATGTCTCAGAAGAGAAAATCCAAATAGAAAATAACATATGTAAAATGCACAACTTCATAGTCAATAAAAGAAATGCAAATTGAAAATGCAGAGATACTATTACACAACTTAGAAAATGGCCCAAATTTAAAAGCCTAATTTATCAAGAGCTGACAAAGATAAAGGGAAACCACATGCCCAACAATAGGGAAATGAGGAATGATGTCAACAAAAATGGCAGAGAATGGCCCTCAAAGGCCCATCCCTCCACAGAAATACTGAAAATATCAGCAAAAACTGCCAAAATCAACTTTGGGGGGACTCTGGGAAATAATCAAATGTTTACAGCAACAAGTGAACACCAAAACAAGAACAAGGTGACAAACATGGTAGGAGAATTGTGTGGCATTTTAACTTAGTATTGCCCCATTGTACCCACTTCCTGGCACGGTGGCCTTATTGAATATAGCAGCACACATTCCTGGTTTGAGTACCTAGTCCTAGAGGGAGCAGAGTAGACCTTGTTCCCAGGAAATTTATTCATCTGTTTTGACTGGTTTGGGTGTTCTTTGAAGGACTGATGCAAGACATTTGACTTTATTTTATTTAACATGGAACTCTTGTAGGTTGGAGAAACAACTAAGTGAAGACATCCTCAATTTGAAAGACAAGTTAACAAGCCACTGCCATATGGGGCAAAAGATTACAATTGGAGCAAACAAGAACCACATTGAAAGCCTGGGAGTAAAAGCAAGGGAAAGCATCACTTTGGGCAAAGGGGGTTTGAAAAGCTCTTGCATACAAGGGGGATTCTAGAGAGCCACATGCATGCCAAGGACAGGACACATACTCATAAAAGACTCTAGGTTTTCACATACAGCTTATTTTTAAGCCAAGTACAAGCAGGAAAAGAAGGCTAAGGCAAAGTTGTAAACAGTCTGTCTCTGTACTAAAGGAGTCCCCCAACACAGAAACAATATACAAAGAGAGCAAGAATTTTATTTTATTTTTTTCTCTTTTCTTCATTGGTTCAATGCATTTAAGGAAATCTCTGCCAAACCACTAGCTGATCACAAGTTAAAGAACAGAGATTTCAAAGACCACACACTACAAAGAATCCAATCTTCAAAAAAATAATTTAGAAAGTTCCTAAGCAAATAGCTACAACCCACAGCAAGCAAACTTGGAGGAGGAGGTAGAATATGGTTTCCAGCGTTACCACATTAAAGTATTTTAAATATACAATTGTCAACAAAAATAATGAAGTATGCAAAGAAAACAGAAATTATGACAGATACCCAGGTGTTCTAGTTTGCTAGCTGCTGGAATGCAATATACCAGAAACGGAGTGGCTTTTAACAAGGGGAATTTAATAAGTTTGCTAGTTTACAGTTCTAAGGCCAAGAAAATGTCCCAATTAAAACAAGTCTATAGAAATGTCCAATCTAAGGCATCCATCCATGGAAAGATACCTTGGTTCAAGAAGGCCAATGACATTCAACATTTCTCTCTCAGCTGGAAGGGCAGATGGTGAACATGGCAGCATCTGCTGGCTTTCTCTCCTGGCTTCCGGTTTCATGAAGCTCCCTGGGAGGTGTTTTCCTTCTTCATCTCCAAAGGTCACTGGCTGGTGGACTCTACTTCGTCATGCTGCAGCATTCTCTGCTCTCTTTGAGTCTCTCATTCTCCAAAATATTTCCTCTTTTATAGGACTCCAATAAACCAATCAATACCCACCCAAATGGGTGGAGACATGTTGGCCCTTAATCCACTTTAACCACCACTCTTGACTAAATCACATCATCCAGTTTTAGACAAAGAACTAAAAAAAAATGGCAAAAAGAATAATGTCTTAACAAATAGAGAACATCAATAATGAAATGAAAATTACAAAAAGAAGCAAATAGAAATTCTGGAGAAGAAGAGTACAGAAACTGAAATGAAAATGTCTCTAGACATTTCAACAGCAGATTTCAGCCAGTAGAAAAATCGGTAAACTTGAAGATGTCAAATGAAATTATTCAGTCAAAAAGAAGGAAGAAAGAAGAAAAATGAACACAACCTATGAGACTTTTAGATCATTACCAAACATACTAATATATGCAAATTGAGAATCCCCAAAGAAGAGAAGGAAGAGAAATGGGCAGACAGAATATTTAAGAAATAATGGCCAATAATCAAATTTTTTAAAAGACATGAAAGTACACATTCAGGATGTTCAACAAACTCCAAGTAAAATAAATGCAAAGAGATCCACAGCAAGTCTCATTATAAACAAACTGCCAAAGACAGGGAATCTTGAAAACATCAGAGGAGAAGCAATTTGTCATGTGTCAGGAAGTCTCAGTAAGATTAACGCCAATTTCTCATTAGAAACCATGCTGGTCAGAGGCAGTAAGGCAACATATTTAAAGTGGTTAAAAAAAATTGTCAACCGGGAATTCTATTCCCAACAAAACTATTCTTCAAAAAAGACAGAGAAAATAAGGCATTCTCAAAAGCTGAAAGAGTTCATTGCTAGTAAAGGAGTCATTCAGGCTCAAATGAAAGGACACTAAACCAATTTGAAGCCAGATAACAAATAAAGAATAATGGTAAAGATAACTACATAAGAAATAAGAATCCATTATTATTGTTGTTGTTGCTGTTGAATTTTAATCTTCTTTTATTCCTTTATGAGTTAAAATACAAATCTATAAAACAGTAATTATAAATATATGTTAAGGAATACACAATATATAAAGATTTAATTCTGATAATAACAACATAAAGGAGGAAGAACAGCTGTGTAAAACCAAGTTTTGTATACTATTAAAGATAAATTGGCAATAACTTAAACTATATTGTTATAAGTTTAGTAAGTTAATTTTAATGCCCAGGATAACCACTAAGACAAAACTAATATATATATATATATATATATATATATATATATATATATATAGAGAGAGAGAGAGAGAGAGAGAGAGAGAGAGAGAGAGAGGGAGAGAAGGAAGAGAAATGGGCAGAAAGAATATTTAAGAAATAATGGCTAATAATCAAATGTTATAAAAGACATAAAAGTATACATCCAGGAAGTTCCTTACATTTCCTTTTATATATATAATCAAGGGAATCAAAATGGTACACTAGTAAAAAAACACACAAAAGAAAGGAGTAACGGGTGAAATGAGTAACAAAAAAATATATGAGGCACATAGAAAACAAATAACAAAATGGCTAAGTTCTTCCTTACCAGTAATTACTTTAAATGTAAATGGATTAAACTCTCCAAGTAAAAAGCAGCAATTAGCAGAATGGATTTAAAAAGCATGATCTAATTATTTGTCATCTACAAGTGACTCACTTTGTCAATAGCATAAAATAGGTTGAAAGTGAAAGGATAGAAAAATATATTCCATGCACATGGTAATCAAATAAGAACCAGAATAAATCTACTAATATCAGACAGGTCTTCAAGTCAAAAAACTGTTAAAGGAGACAAGGACATTATATATTGCTAATAGGGTAAATTAATCAGGAAGATAAACAATTATAAATGCTTACACATTTAACAAGAAAGCCCAAAAATATATACAGGACAAAAATTGACAGAATTAAGGGAGAAATAAATGGTTTTTCAATAATAGTTGGGGACTTCAATACCCTCCTTTCAATAATGTATAGAACAAACAATAAGGAAACAGAAGACTTGAACATTACCAAACCAACTAGAACCAACAGACATGTACAGAATACTCTAGAAACCACAGCAGAGTAAAATTATTTTCAAATGTGCGTGGAATATTCTCCAGAGTATAAAATATATTAGACCATGAAACAAGTCTCAATAGACTTTAAAAGATTGAAATCATACAAAGTATCTTCTCTGTCCAAAGTGGAATTAGACTAGAAACTTTCTACAAAGCTACCATAATCAACAGTATGGTACTGGCATAAGGATAGATATCATAGACCAATGCAATAGAATTGAGAGTGAGTCCAGAAATAATTTCACACATATATGGTCAATTGATTTCAGCAACAGTGCCTAGACCATTCAATCAGGAAAAAATACTCTGTTCAACTAATGTTGCATGGAAAACTGGATGTTCACATACAAAAGAATGAAGTTGGGCCTCAACTTCCTTTCATATACAAAATTTAAATCAAAATAGAAAAAAAGTCCTAAATATAACAATTACAACTATAAAAATCTTAGCGGGAAATATAAGGATAAACTTTCACATCTTTGGATTTGGCAACGGATCCTTAGATTCATATCAAATAGTCAAATTGGGTTTCATTAGTTTCAAATTGACATTCATTCGTGTGTCAAATGATACAAGAGTCAAAAAACCTACAGAATGAAAGAAAATACTTTCAAATCATATCTCTGATTAGGGTCTAGTATCCAAAATATATAAAGAACTATAATAATTTAACAACAAAAAAACAAACAAACAATCCAATTCAACACTGGACAGAGGATCTCCAAAGATATACAAATGGCCAGTATGCACATGAAAAGATCCTAATATCATTAGTCATTAGGGAAATGCTGAACAACTTTGTGAATACATGAAATGTCACTGTACTAAACATACATATAAAATGTTTAATTTTGTTATGTAAATTTCACCTTGAGAAGAAAATAAACCAAAAAAAGGAGTGACTTATTAAATCATGATGTTGTCATACCATACTACATTGCAGTTAAATGAATAAATTAGAGCTGTATCAATATGGATAAAGTCCATATGGTAAAATTCAGTGAAGAAAGACAAATGATAACAAAACTTTGGGAGATTGTACAAATGTCCATAAAATATTACCCTCCCTCTATTTTTGCCCCTTTGCTGTGGGATTTTCAGTGTTCTTCCACTCTGACCCTAGATTAATCCTTGTTCATTACTTTGCTCAATCGGCAGCTAAAATACATGACCTAGGCTGAGATTTGCAAAGCACTTGAACCTTAGGAATGACCCCCTTGCCAAAACTGAAACTCACCACTCATGGCAGTAAGCCTCAGCTGGCCTGCTGGAGGTTAAGGAACAACCTACAGCAGACATAATAATTTCCCACTGAGTTTCCCTACATTAACCAACACCCAATCAAATGATGACCAAAAATGAGTAAGCCCAGCTGAGACCAGAAGAACTTCACAACTAAGCCCAACTCACATTACTGACACAGAGAATTGTGAGGTAAATAAATGGTGGTGGTTTGTTAACAGAAAAGCTAACTGATACACACATGCACAGATGAGACCATTTATATGATTCTATAACAATTGCCCATATACTTCAATATTATAGATTTCACTTTCATCATTAACTACACAGAGTTCATAACAGTGTTATAAGAAGAATTTTTAAATCAACATATATATTAATCATAATAAACCAATGAATTTAACTTAAAAATAATGAGTTGAAATGAATCAAAGACCTAAATATTTGAGGGAGTACCATAACTCCTAGGAGAAAATATAGGAAAATATCTTCTAGACCTAGTGATAAGAGGTAGCTTTATAGACTTTACATCAAAAGCACAAGCAATGAAAGAAAAAATAGACAAATGGGAACTCCTCAAGACTGAACACTTCTATGCTCCAAAAGACTTTGTCAAAAGGTGAAGAGGCTGCCAACTCAATTGGAGAATATATTCAGAAGCCATATATCTGCTAAAAGTTTTACATCCAGTATATATAAAGAAATCCTATAACTCAACAACAAAAGAACAAACAAACCAATGTTAAAATGGACAAATGATATGAATAGACATTTTTCCAAAGAGGAAATACAAATGGCTAAAAAGCACATAAAAAGATGCTCATCTTCATTAGTTATTAGGAAAATGTAAATTAAAGCCACAATGAGATATCATCTCACACCTATAAAAAAGGCTACTATTAAACAATCAGGAAACACAAATGTTGAAGAGAATGTGGAGAAAATGGAACATTTGTTCACAGTACAATGTAAAATGGTACAACTGCTATTGAAGACGGATTGGCAATTTCTCAGAAAACTAAATATCAAGTTGCCCTAAGACCCAACAATTCCACTACTTGGTATTTACCCAGAAGACCTGAAAGCAGTGACAGGAACAGACATTTGCTAACCAATATTCATATCAACATTATTCATAATTTCCAAAAGATGGGAAAAAATCCAAGTGTCCAACAACAGATATGTGGATAACCAAATGTGCTATATACATACAATGAAATATGCATACCATGGAATATACATAGGTATATACATATGCTGCAGCAATACAGAAGAATGAGGTCCTGAGACGTGTGACAACATGGATAGATGAACCTTGAAGACATAATGCTGAGTGAAATAATCCAGACACAAAAGGATAGATACTGTATAATTTCACTAATATGAACCACCTAGTAAACATAAACTAGAGAGTCTTAAAACACAGAACAAAGACAGAAGCTAAAGAAAGGGGAGCAGTTACGTTATATGTACAGATTTGTTAATGAAGTTGATCTTAAATGTTTGGGAATGAATAGAGGTGATGGTAATTCATTATTTGTATTATAAGTAATCGTGCCTATTGAAGGTGAATATGATTGAAAGAGTTGTCTAAAATCATGTATCTCATGGGCGGGCCATGGTGGCTCAGCAGGCAAGAGTGCTTGCCTGCCATGCCAGAGGACCCGGGTTCATTTCCCGGTGCCTGCCCATGTAAAAAAAAAATTTTTTAATTTAAAAATAAATAAAATCATGTATCTCACGATTAACACTACAGATAGCATAAGTTCTTGCATGAACTACTTCAAATGAATGACAGTTCTACAAAGAATTAGTAATGGAGTGGTATATGGGAAAAATTTATTATTGCCTACTATGGACTATATTTAACAGCAACACCTCACTAGTACCACACCAATTCGGGGGGTAAGTAATTGAGAGTGATAAGGGATATGGGGTGTTTGGGGTTTTCTTTTGTGTATGTGGCTGTGTTTATCTGTTATTTTTCCCTCTGGAAAAATGAAAATTGTCTAAAATGGAGAGGGAGAACATGGAGCCTAGAATAGGGAATGAGATCTGGTGATTCGGTATAACTTCACATAATACCATGATGCATTCCAGAATATTTTGTCCAGATAATAAAAAAGTATTGGAGGAAAATGTAGAACTATGGATGTCCCCACCTGGGAAATTCCTGATATTCCATCAAGCATTTGGGACTCCCAATTCAATTAATCAAGGTCTCAACCTTGAGGCTGGCCCTCACAAAATTTATCTATAATGGCAAAGCTAAGCCTACTTAAAAACATGCCTAAGAGACACCCCCAGAGAACCTCTTTTGTTGCTCAGATCTGGACTCTATCTCTCTAAACCAAACTCCACAAACAAACTCATTACCTCTTACATGGGACATGACTTTCAGGAATGTAAATTCCCTGACAATGTGAGACATGACTCCCAGGGATGTGCCTGGCCCTGGCACCATGGAATTGAGAGTGCCTTCTTCACAATAAGAGGGAAAAGAAATGTACAAAATAAGGTTTCAATGACTAAGAGATTTCAAATAGAGTTGAGAGAACATTCTGGAAGTTACTGTTACACAAGCTTCAGCCAGATGTTATAAACTGACATGGTATGGCCAAGCTCCAGCCAAGAGTATTCCTGAAAACCCTAAAGAAAACCCAAGGCTCTATCTAAGACTATAAAAAGTTTTACTTATTAAGTTTATTCTTCAAAAACTTAAAACCTCCAGATTGTTCATATGCCAGATAAGCCCTGAAACTTAGAGGTACCTGTCTCTCCAAGAACATCAGCCAGTTGCATTCCCTTACCCCATAATGTCAATACCCCTTTTCAACATGAAGAAGTTAGAAGGGTCATTGCCCAGATATCCCTGAAGATTAAGAGAATGATCAAATAATAGGGAGGAGTTGTAACAGAGAAGTTAGGATTTAACAAATAATTATCAATACTGAATCATATAGATATTTATTTTTCATTTATAGTATATTAAAATAGCCAAAAGGAAATCCCTGAAATTGTGGCACTGTAACCCATACTATAGTTATAAATTTGCTCTATAACTACTTGTTAAACTTAAAGTTGAAATCTATTACTTTTCTGTTATATACATTTCACAAGAAAAATGTTTAAAAAGTAATAGAGGGGCACATGGAAAAAAATTTTACCTATTGCAAACCATGAACTATAGTTAACAGTAATATTTTAATACTCTTTCAACAGCAACAAATGTACCATACCACTATTATAGGTCAATATTATGGAGAATATAAGGAGTATGGAAGGTTAGGGTTTTCTTTTTATTTCTTTTCTGGAGTAGTGAAAATGTTGTAAATTTAATCATGGGACTGTATGCACAGCTATGTGATGATACTGTGAACTAGAGATTATATACTTCGGATGGTTTCTATGCTGTGTGAATACATCTCTAAAAATTGCATTAAAAATAATAATAATGAGTTGGCTATCTAAAAATTTAATTGATTCATAAATCATCTGTGAATTTTTTAAATGCTTTGAGTGAGTTTTGTTGCCCTAAGTACAAAAGAAGAAACATGCTACTTGGAATGTATCCTAGTTTATCTGAAAACAAACATTTCACCTTCCTGAATAATTTACCAATGCCACTGTCAAATTCCACGTTTTCATGGCCCAGAATATCTGTCATGTTTCCACGCAAGAACACAGGCCCTACTGCATCATAAATACTAAAATAATCACAATGCAGAATTTATAGTAAGGTGAGGAAGGAAAGCTGTTTCTCCAGAACACCTCTGCTACTTTTCAGGGCTTAAAGGTAACAAATGCAAACATGAATCAGAAAAGTGTCTTAGAACCAAAATTAGACTGAATGAGAAAAATAAACACGTACTTAAATCAGCAGTAACTATATTTTAAACTTCACATCCACTCCCTCTCTGTGCTAGAAATATTTTTTATTCCTTTCTAGAATGATTAGGATCCTCTCTTAGTTGCATCTTATAGAATAAAACAAATCAGGGGTGGGAGAAGGCAGATCAGGAGTTGTTTGGTATATACTCAAGAAACAACAATCACAGGACAAAAAAGAAAGTTTGAAAAGATAAATCCGTTCCCATTTTAAATGTCCTCCCTTTTAAAATAAATACTTTGAATTAGACAATTCCTCAGTATTCTGTGTTTCCACATTTGTGTGGACTCTGGTCTTGGAAGGAAAGATGAACCGTAGAATCAGCACAGAGAATTGAATTCTCATTTTCTTATTGATGGAAGCGAAGTTTTCATGTATTAAGGAAATTAGCCTTTCGCCTACTATATGAGTTATAAATATTTTTCTAAGTCTTTGTTAGTATTTTTATTTCATTTATGGTAATTTCTGCCACGCAAATGTCGTTTTTGTTTTTATTCACATTTATGAACCATTTTTTTTGTATAGCTTTTGGACTGTATATGACATTTAGAAGGGGGTTTCTTATTCCAAAATTATTTTTTTAATTCTCACTATGTTTTATTCTAGTACTTTTTGGATTAATTTATTATACTAAAATCTTTGCTTCATATGAACTTAGGGAGATTTTTTTTCCCAGATGGCTACACAGTTGTCCCAGCATCATTTATTGAATAATTCATCTTATCTCAACTTATTTTTATGATGCCACCTTTACATATGCCAAATTCACAATGTATTGGGTTCATTTCTGAATGTTTTACTCTTTGTTACTGAACTATACATTAATTATACAAGTGCCAGTACCAAACTTTAAAGTATGATATTATTATAATATGTTTGATATCCTGTAGTGCTAACCATGCAGCTTCTCAGTGAGGTGACTAAGTACATTCAAAAGGCAAAAACTTTTTCATTTTATCTTCCTTTTTTGGAACGTCCCTAACTATTCATGCAAGTTTAACATAAGAAAATTAGAATCAGTTTCTGTAGTTCATTTTAAAATCTTCTTCGTATAATTACTGAGGAGCATGTTAAACATAAAGGTTCCATATCCAAGAAGAGGAAATGCTTTTCAGTTTATCTAAATATTAAGTCCTTCAGTAGAATTCTATGTTTTTATTCATTTACATGTTTTATATTTCTTATTATGTTTATTCCTAGGCATTTAGTTTTTTGTGGCTATTGTTATAGATGCCTCCCTTCAATTATATTTTTCTATCCTGTTTTACTCTGTATATGAAGAAGCTATTACTTTTTTGTTAATGCACTCAGCCTCCTCGATGAATTTTTTAATTGTTCTAGCAGATTTTCAGGTCATCCACTTGGAGTTTCATGTACATAATCAAGTTACTTGCAAATAATTATTTTCCTTCTCTTTCCTAACTTTTATCTCTCTCATGTCTTTCCCTGATTTAATTACTTTTTCTGACTTCATTACACACATCTTTCTCTTATTCCTAAATGTAAAGGAATCGTTTATAGATTGTTTTTCTAAAAATATGGAGCAATTATTATATTTTATTATGTTAAAGATATTTCAATACATTAATACAACTGCAATGTATTAAGATATTTTTATAAAAAATGGAGGATGAATTTCATCAAATCCTTTTTCAACTTTAAGGTAATCATGTGTTTTCACTTTTTGTCTATTAATTTGGTGAGTTACAGAATTATTTATTGATACATGCATATACTCTGTAATCAGCAGCAATCTTTTCTGCATTCTGGGATTCTAATCCCTTGCTCTTCTACTTATACATGAGGCTTTTTGTCAGGAAACTGACTCAGGCAAAATTTCCCCAAATGCCAGAATGGATTTAAAATACACATGGAGATGTGGGTAAAAGGGTAACTCGGTGGTAGAATTCTGACCTGCCATGCAGGAGACCTGGGTTCACTTCCCGGCCCATGCACATCCCACAAAAACAAAACGAGCAAACAAAAACAAAACAAGAAAGAGAAACAAAAATTTCAACAAGTGGTGCTGCAATAATGAGATACTCATATGAAAAAAGAATGAAATGTGACCCCCGCCATATAGCACATACACACACACAAAATACACATGGACTTCTCTTTAAATTATGCCAATTTAAACATAAACTTCATGTCAGAACAAATTAGTCCAGAAAGACAAGGACCATCCATAGCACATATATCAGAGATCATGTTAGCACCATTGATCTAGGAAATGGGAAGCAGGTATGTATGGAGTTAAGCAGTAGGTTGGGAGAGAAAGAAAAATGAAGCAGAACATAAAATCTTATCCGTAAAACAACAAATAATAAATAAATTTTGTTCTTGCATATCAATTACCTTGAAGCTGGGTGTAGAGGAAGAAACAAAACTGTGAGGTTTATGTGGTTAGTGAACACTAGTCAGTCCATAATAGCTTGTTGTGGAAACAAAACGTAAGTGAAACCAGAAGCTTTCTTTACAATATCAGGTGCTAAAAATGATTCCTACGGGAATTGTGAAAGAGAGCTACTTCCATGTTTCATGGACATTTCAGCACTCAGGACCCTGGGTTGTTTGGATCTAGTTGACAATTTTAACATAACCCAGTTTAACTCTAAACTGACCCAGAAATAAGAACTTAAAAACCATTGAGAGAATGTGGAGAAAGGCATTTCAAATCTTGAGTGACTACCTTTTCACATTGAGCACACATAAGAAAAAGTTGTGGTTCCTTAATAAAATTAAACCAGACTCTCCCAGATAGCAGTGGAGGAAGACTACCTAGGGAATAAGGAACTATTGTGAATCTCCACGTATTCAGATTTACATTCGCCTTGGGAAATATTTCCACCGTCACTTTTATCAGTAGCCCTTAACCTTAGCGGATGCTATTTTCTTTTTTAAACCTCAAACAATTTACTTAAGATCTTTAATTTTTTTTCCAATTTTCTGCACATGGAAATGATGAAGCAAAATTTCAAATAAATTTTTAATAAACATTCAAAGTTAACCAAAGTCAAATAAAAGCAGGGAGTAACATTTATCTAGATATCCTGGTTTACTGGGTCTGATTTATTCTCAGGAGCTGTCAGGCTATGTCTCATCCTTATGGGATACTGGAGGAGAGATAGCCCCTCAGGGAATTTCCAGTGCCCAGTTCCCAACCGCCATTCCTAAAATCCTCTTCTTACTTGTTCTGCCATTACTTCCATCTTGAATCATTCCAAAGGAGACCCCTGGATCACAAAGATTTCTTCTTTATAGCATGGATTCTAGGAAAAGCGAGAATATCAAGACAAGCATTTTTTTTAGGGATTTTAAAAGTATCTCATGGAAAGGTTCTATTTCTTAGCAACTTGGGTTAGTAGAATGACAAATTTCCTATTTCACTTAAATTTAATTTCCTTCCTTCTGGGAATTAAAAACAAAGTTGTACATGGGAAAAGCTATGGTGATTCTCCCAGTATTACACTATTATTCTACCAGTACTATAAAACTTGTTTCACTCAGAATATAATTCCCACAATCACCAGTCAATTTTTCGCAATAATCTGCATCATTATCAATCCCCCATAGAGTAACCCCTTCAGTTTAGAAAGGGTACCAGTCATCCCTCTTCCAAGCAATCTACCCCCATTGATTTCAGAACAGATTCACTCTTTGTCACACTTTTTGGTATCTTAGTTTGCCCCGTCTGCTATGACGAATACCATAGACTGGTTGGTTAAGCAACAGGAATTGATTGTCTTGCAGTTCTGGAGGCTAAAAGTCCAACATCAAGGTGTCCCCTGAGCCACGATTTCTCTGAAGGCTGTCATATTCTGGTGGTAACTTACCAGCAGCCCATAACTCCAACTCTGCCTCCCTCACACGGCCGTCTCCTTCAACTGCCTAGTGACTCTACATCCAAATTTGCTCTGCTTATAAGGAGTGTAGTTACGCTGGGTTAAGGCCCATCCTGATTCAATGTGGCACCATCTAATTGGATCTTCAAAACTCCTATTTACAAAGGAGTTCACATCCATAAGACTAGAGATTGGGACTTGAAAATGGGGGGACATGATTTGTGGGGGACATAATTCAATCCATAAATCTACCTGAGAAAAATCCTAATAAACAAATGGAAACATTTTTATTCTTATTCAAAAGTGTAGCTAGGCATAAGAAAATACTATGAAGTGAAGTGCCAGTTTTCAAAAATCCTACTGTAGAGAACAACCCAAAAAGAGAAGTGGAATAGAGTGAAATATCTATTCTTGCTTCACTTTTCAGGATTTAGACTGGTGTGGGTGAATGAGGAGGACAGAATGAAGTTTTAGAAAGAAGCAATGTATGTATGTAAGGAAGGAGGGTTGTTATATGTGTACACAAGTTCCCTGAATGTTTTTTATAGTGACATTTACCAGGCTGAGGAATGTTGTTTCTGTTTCTATTTTGCTTAGACTTTTAAAAAATCATGAATGGGTGTTGAATTTAGTCAAATGCTTTTTTTCTGCATTAGCTAAGATGATTATGTGATTGTTATCCTGTATTCTGTAGATGTGGGAAATCACGTTACCTGATCTTTAAAATATTAAACTTAACTTATATTACGGGTATGTCAGAGCCTTTTGACAGTGTACTTCTATTTCTTGCTTTCAGTCTTTGTGTTCTTTTTGTCATGCTTTTTATTTATACACATTATAGACCTATAAAACATATTTTGTTTTATGTAGTCAATGGTCTTTTAAATAAAATTTATGCCTTATAATAATATCTACTTGTATGCCATTTCTGACATTCTTCATTTCTTTGTATAAAATCTGAGTTTCCAACTGGCATCATTTTCCATCAGATTACACAGCTTCCTTTAATATCTATTATGCTGAAAGACTGATGGGAATGAATTCTTTAACTTTCACTTTCATAAAATATCTTTATTTTATTTTTGTTTTTGAAGAATATTTTAGGGGATATAGAATTCTAAGTTGATAGTTTCTTCCGCAGTACTCGAAACAGGTTATTCCATTGTTTTCTGGCTTGCATTATTTCTAATGAAAGTCAATGATGCATCACATATTGGATCCCATATATGTAATATTTTTCCCTTCAGCTGATTTTAATATTTTTATCTTTATCAATAGTTTTAAACAGTTTATGATTTCACTTGGTGTGTTTATCCTGCTTGAAGTTTATTGAGATTCCTGGATCTGTAGGTTTACATTTGTCATCAACTTTGAAAACATTTTGATGATTATTCCTTTGAATATATTGTTTTTCTGCCTCTTTCTTTTTTTCTGGAACTCATATCATGCTTCACTGCTTTTTTTTCAACAGATAACAGTGAATGTTTTCATTCTTTTCAGCATTTTTCTTTGTATGTTTCAAGGTGGAAACTGCCGTTTGTCTTCTGTTCAAGGTCACTTATTTTTTCCTCTGAGTCCTTGTCTGCTATTTTACCATCATTGTCATTTTTGAGTCAGTGTCTACTAAACAGACTGATTCTATTTCTCCCTGGTGGGCTGCGGTCTGGATTTTCAGACCAAAAGCAAGATTGTATGGTATTTTTTTTTTCTCACTTTTGGAGAATTTAGACCTTTACTTCTTGTTTTCCAATATCTGAAAGTAGGTATTTCAAATATTTTGTCCAATGTTCTGGATATTGGTTGTAGGATGGCTAGTCTAGTCCATCATGGTTGGAAGTGGAAATTCTGATAATTATCTGTTAACTTTAATATCTTCAAAATGTTTTTTTAATGTTATGTAGAAAAGTAGTGGAAGCAAAATCAAAAGATTTATAGAGCTGTAGTTAAGGATGCATTTAAAATTGACATCCAGATTACATATGAAGGTCTAAAAATCTACCCAGCCATTTGGTACCTAGACTTAAACTGTGCTAGAGTACCCTATTGTTCTCTTTAGCATTTCTTTCAGATTATAGTATTCTTTTCCCATTTATCAAAGTCCTTGCTTGTCTTTCTCTGTATTTCTCTTCTCTACTGATTTCAACAACATTAAATTTATTTCCAAAATTACCTGTGGTTGTCCATAATTGTCCTTATTCTAAATGGTCTCTTCTCAACTCCACGGTCCTTTCTGCAATAGCCTCCTAAGAGCACTAGGCCTAAATCCAGAAGACTGAATTCAGAAGACTAAAATATGTACCCCTGCATTACTACAGCCATACAACTAGTGAAACTCATACAACTTTTCCAAACTTACTTACCTGTAGAACTGGAATGAGAATGCACTCTCTTCTTATCTCACAGATTTGACAATGGTAACATGCAAATATGAAGTTCAGCAAGTGTTATTATTTTTATACGATTCATGTAACACGGTCCCAAAAATGTTCTTTTACCATCTGTACTTTTCCATTAGAAAATTATTTTCTGATGTGTCATACAAAAAACTAAATATTATGTCTTGTCCCATAAAACGGATTAAAATTTTTTATTGAAAGACACTGAGAGGGATGTCAACCTTCTGTGTCCCAAAGTGTGCTTCTCTCTCTGGCAGATTCCCACATCTGTCCTACTCCTGTTCAGATGGTGAATTTTCAGGATCATCAAGGCTCTTAAAGTCAGGGACGTTTAATTTATACTTGGTCAATGTTCCAAAGGGAGAAAAAGAGTTATTTGGTATTTAGGGTATGTTTCCCAAGGAACATGAGCAGGTTGCAGGTAGACTAGCCCACAAAACTTTATTCATACATAATGCAGGTATGAATACCAATGCAGGTGCACCCAGAGAGCACAACAGACACGATAAGCAAACATATTTGAGCTGTTAAAGTCAAAGGTGGCTTTAGCCTAAACCTATGAACCAGGAGTAACTCTGATTTGTAATTCCATAGGTCTGTTTCACTCAAAAACAATTTACTCATTTTTCCCTTTTTAAAATTGAGATATATTATAAATACACATATCATATAATCATCCAAAGTGTGCAATCATTGGCTCACAGCATTATCGTATAGCTGTGCATGCATCATCATAATCAATTTTTGAACTTTTCTTTACTCCAAAAAAAATTTTAAAGTAATAATAAAAATAAAAGTAAAAAAGAACATCCAAAATATCCCATACCCCGCATCCCCTCTTATTGTTTATTTATTTTGTGTACTTTTTTTTCTTACTCATCTGTCCATACAATGGATAAATAGAATGTCAGTCACAAGGTCTTCACAATCACATGGACACACCTTAAAAGTTCTATAGTTATTCAATAATCTTCAAGAATCAAGGCTGTGGGGTTACAGTTCAACAATTTCAGACATTTCCCTCTCGCTACTCTAGTACACCATAAACTGAAAAGGGATATCTATATGCTGCATAAGAATAGCCTTCAGAGTGACCACTCAACTCCATTTGAAATCTCTCAGCCACTGAAACTTCACTTTGTTTCATTTTTCTTCCCTCTTTTGGTCAAGAAGGATTTCCCACTCCCATGTTGTCAGGGCCAAGCTCATCCCCAGGAGTCATGTCCCACATTATCAGGGAGATTTACACCCCTGAGAGTCATGTTCCACATAGGAGGGAGGGCAGTGGGTTCACATATGGAGCTGGCTTAGAGAGAGAGAGAGGCCATATCTCAGCAACAAAAGAGGTTCTCTGGGAGTGACTCATAGACATAATCATAAGTAGGCTTAGCTTCTCCTCTGCAGGAACAAGTTTCATAAGGACAAGCCCTAACACTGAAAGCCTGGCCCATCAAATTTGCAGTCCCCAATGCTTGCGAGAATATCAGGTCTTCCCCAAGTGAAGGAAGTTTAATATTTCCATCTTTCTCCCCAATCCTTCAAGGGGGCTTTGCAAATACTTTTTAATCTTCTGCCCAGTTTACTCTGGGATGTAATGGGGCATCACACCAACTTCTACAAACCAAACGATCTCACTTTCTATTCAAGGTTTCATGTAATTATGGTGTTCAAGTAAGCTGACCAAATTAAATTAGACAGTGTGCTATAGAAAATATAAATTTTGCACCGGAGAAACATCTCTTCCTTTGGTGTCCCACAGAAGTTGAAGTTTAAAATACAGTCAATATCATCCTCTACTCTTTCATCTGATTTACCACAGTCCTACCGAGATCAGCTTCATTCATAACTCTGATTGATAAATCTGATCAGTCTTTCCATGTTTCTAATAATTGCTGTATGGGGTAATGCTGACTTTCATAGCTGCATAACTCTAGCTCTGAGTCTTAATTTTAGGTGTCATACAAATACCCAAAGTTCCAGGGAATGACCAGGTTATACAAAAATAGCTCAGCATCTCAGAATTTAGAAATAACCACCATAAGTCGGAAACAGATGTGACTGCTGTAAGAGCTTTCAATCTAGGAACCTTTACAGTAGGCCTAAACCTGATAACCTATGCACTCAAATTCACTTCTCAGAGTTTGCACATTATAGTTAGTCCATATTAGTGAGGCATTATAATGTTTGTCTTTTCGTTTCTGGATTATTTCATTCAGCATACTGTCTTCAAGGTCCATTCACCTAGTTGCATGCCTCACAATTTCATTCTTTCTTACAGCCGCTCAGTATTCCACTGCATGTACCCACCACAGTTTGCCTTTCTGTTCATCAGTCAATGTACCCTGAGGTCACTTCCATCCATTGCAAATTGTGGAATACTGCTGCCATAAACACCAGTGTGCAAATGTGCATTCATGACCCTGCTCTCAGTTCCTCCAAGTATATACCTAACTATGGGGTTGCAGGACCATGGGGCAAACCCCACCACTAGCCTCCTGTGGAATCACCACACTGCCCTCCAAGAGAGCTGCACCATTCCACTTCCCTACCAACAGTTACTCGCTAACTCTCTTTCTCCACATTTTCTCCAGCACTTGTAGCTCTCTGTTCATTTAGTTTTATTCACACGTCATACAATCTAACTAAGTAAAAAATCAATGGTTGCTGGTACAATCACATAGCCTTGCTTTCACCACCACAATCTATATGAGGGCATTACCATTCTTTCCAAAAGGAATTCCATAACCCTCCCCCACGTCCCCCACTTTTGACATTTAGCTTGGCACATTGCCTTTGTTATGTTCTATGGAAGTATATTATTGATTATTAATGATAGACCTTAGTTTGATTGACTGTATTTTTTCCCATATACAATCCCATTTTCAACACCTTGCAATGTTGACATTCATTTGTTCTCCTTATGCAAAAACATTCTTATATTTGTACATTTAATCATGATCATTGTTCACTCTAGGTATTGCTAATGTATGGCATCCAGTCTTTATCCTCATCTTTCCTTCTGGTGTCATACATGCCCCAAGGCCTCCTTCCAGCCATACTCACACAGACCTTCATTCTGCATACTTACAGTATTGTGTTATGATCAGATAGTATTGTGCTATCCATTTCTGGATCTTTACCCTCAGCCCTGTTGAACATTCTGTACTGTATCAGCATCAAATGCCCAATCCTACCCTATTTCTGTCTTCTAAGAACATGTGTCATCAACTTTAACTCTCAAAGTTCACTCATTAATGTTAGTTCATATTAGTAAGATTATAGAGTATTTGTCCTTTTATTTCTGGCTAATATCACTCAGTCTAATGCCCTACATGCTTCATGACTTTATTCTGTCTTACAGCTGTATAATGTTCCATCTTAGGTATATACCACAGCTTGTTTAGTCAGCCATCTGTTGACAGATTTTGGACTGTTTCAATCTCTTGGCAATTTCGAATAATGCTGTTATAACATTGGCGGGCAAATGTCAATCGTGTCCTTGCCTTTGCTTCCTCTGCATATATACCTAGCAATGGGATTGCTGGATCATATGGCAATTCTATACTTAGCTTCTTCAGGAACTGCCAAAATGCCTTCCAGAGCAGTTGCTCTACTCCACATTACCAACAGCAGTGAAAAAGTGTGCCTCTTTCTCCATATCCTCTCCAGCTCTTGGAGTTTTCTGTTCTTTTGATAATGGCCATTTTAGTAGGTGTGAGGTGATATTTCGTTGTAGTTTAGATTTGCATTTCCCTAATGGCAGGGAAGTTGAATGTCTTTTCATATGTTTTAGAGCCAAAAGTGTCCTTTGCTCATTTTTAAATTAGGTTACTTATCTTTTTGTTGTTGAGTTGTAGGATGTCTTTATATATTCTGGATATTAAATCTTTATCTGATATGTGTTTTCCAAATATTGTCTCCCATTTTAACTTTCATGGCAAAGTCCTTTGATGTGCAAAAGGGTTTAATTTTAAGGAGATACCATTTATCTGTCTTCTTTCATTGCTCATATTTTGGATGTGATGTCTAGGAAACCACCTCCAATCACAAGATCTTTAAGATATTTCCCTACATTTTCTTCTAAACATTTTATGGTCTTAGCTCTAATGTTTAAGTCTTTGACCCATTTTGAGTTAACTTTTGTATAGGGTGTGAGATATGGATCCTCTTTCATTCTTTTACATATGGATATCCAGTTCTCCAAACACCATTTATTGAAGAGACTGCTCTGTGTCACTTGGGTTGGTTTGACCACATTATCAAAGATCAATTGTCCATTGATGAGAGCGTCTATTTCTGAAACTCAATTTGATTCCATTGGTCAGTATATTTATCTTTATGCCAGTACCATACTGGTTTGACCACTGTAGCTTTGCAATATGCTTTAAAGTCAGGTAGTGTGAGACCTACCATTTCATCTCTCTTTCTCAAGATATTTTTAGGTATTCAAGGAATCCTTCCCTTCCAAATAAATTTGATTATTGGTTTTTCTATTTCTGCAAAGCAAGTTGTTGGGATTTCACTTGGTATTTCATTAAGTCTATAAATCAATTTGAACAGAATCCTCATCTTAACTATATTTGATCTTCCAATCCATGAACACAGTATGTTCTTCCTTTTATTTAAGTTTTCTTTGATTTTTTTTTTTTAGCAATTTCTTGTAGTTTTCTGTGTATAGGTCTTTTGTAGCTCTGGCTAAATTTATTCCTAAATATTTTATTCTTTTTCGTTGCTATTATAAATGGAATTTTTTTCTTGATGTCCTCCTCAGAATGTTCATTACTAAAGTATAGAAACACTACTGATTTCGAGGTATTGATCTTCTACCCTTCCACTTTGTTGTATGCATTTATTAGCTTTAGTAGCCTTGCTGGAGATTTTTGGGACTTTCTACATAGAGTATCATGTGATCTGCAACAGTGAAAGTTTTGCCTTTTCCTTTCCAATGTGGACGCCTTTCATTTCTTTTCTGGTCTAATTGCTCTAGCTAGAACTTCCAGCAAAATGTTGAATAGCAATGTTGACAGTGGGCATCCTTGTCTTGTTACAGAGCTTAGAGGGAAAGCTTTTTAGTCTTTCTCCCATTGACTATGATTTTATCTGTGGGTTTTTATGTACTCCCTTTAACATGTTGAGGTAATTTCCTTCAGTTCCTATCCTTTGAAGTGGCTTCATCAAGAAAGAATGCTGAATTTTGTCAAATACTTTTATGCATCAGTCAGGATGATCATGTGGTTTTCATCTTTAATTTATTGATGTGGTATATTACATTAATTTATTTTCTTGTGTTGAACCACCCTTGCATACCTGGGATAAATACAACTTGGTCATGGCACATAATTTTTTTAATGTGCTGCTAGATTCAATTTGCAAGTATTTTGTTAAGGATTTTTTTATCTATACTCATTAAAGAGATTTTTCTGTAATCGTTTTTTTAATATTTTTATTGTACACAACAAAGAAATACACAAACATTCTTGAGTTTTAGCTTGTCTGTTTGTTTGTTTGTTTGTTTGTTTTGATGACTGATTCAATCTCTTTACTTGTGATTGGTTTGTTAAGGATTTCTATTTCTTCTTGAGTCAATGTTGGTCATGCTTTTCTAGGAAGTTGTCCATTTCATCTAAGTTGTCTGGTTTGTTAGCATATAGTTTTTCATAGTACCCTCTCAATATCTCCTTTATTTCTGGGGGACCTGTAGTTACATCCTCTCTCCCATTTCTGATTTTATTTATTTGCCTCCTTTCTCTTTGTTTCTTTGTCAACCAGCTAAGAGTCCATCTATTTTATTGACTTTCTCAATGAACCAACTTCAGTTTTTATTGATTCTGTCTATTGTTTTCAATTCATTTATTTCTGCTCTAATCTTTGTTCTTTCTTTCCTTCTGTTTACTTTGGGGTAAATTTGATGTTCTCTCTCTGATTTCTCCAGGTAAGCACCTAATTTCTCAATTTTTGCCCTTTCTTCTTTTATAATACAGGCATTTAGGGCAATAAATTTCCCTCTCAGAATAAATAAATAATGGATGAACAAATGTTAAAATAAATTTAGTAGATTGAAATGCCAGCGATCAATGAAAGGTAAGGAGTATGGTATGTACGAATTTTTTTCTGTTTTCTTTTTTTTTCTGAATTGATGCAAATGTTCTAAGAAATGATCATGATGATGAATACACAACTATGTGATGATATTGCGAGTTATTGATTATATATCAAGAATGGAATGATCATATGGTAAGAATGTTTGCGTTTGTATGTTGTTATGTTGAATTAAAAAAAAATACAAAAAAATTTTCCCTTCAGCACTGCCTTTCTGCATCCCATAAGTTTTAATATCTTATTATCATTTGCCTCAAGATATTTACTGATTCCTCTTGTAATTTTTTCCTTGACCCACTGGTTGTTTAAGAGTGTGTTGTTTAGCCTCCATAAATCTGAATTTTCCAGGCATCAGCCTGTTATTAATTTTCAACTTTATTTCATTATGATCTGAGATAGTGCTTTGTATAATTTTGATAGTCTTAAATTTACAGATTTCTGCTTCGTGCCCCAACATGAGGTTTATCTTGGAGAATGATCCATGAACACTTGAGAAAACTGTGTGTCTTGCTGTTGTGGGGTGGAATGTTGTGTAAATGTCTGTTAAGTCTAGTTCATTTATTATATTATTCAAGATCTCTCTTTCCTTATTGATCCTCTGTCTAGATGTTCTATTCATTGATGAGAGTGGTATTTTGAAGTTTCCCATTACTATTATAGACGTGTCTACTTCCCTTCACCATTGTCAGCATTTGCCTCATATATTTTGGGGCACTCTGGCTCAGTGAATAGATATTTGTTTGTTTTGTCTAACTGATGAATTGTCCCTTGTATTAATATACAGTGTCTGTATTAGTTAGGATTCTCTAGAGAAACAGAATCAACAGGAAATGGTCGTAAATATAAAATTTATAAAAGTGTCTCATATAACCATGGGAATATAGAGTCCAAAATCTATAGGGCAGGCTGTGAAGCTGATGATTCCATTGAAGGGTCTGGATGAACTCCACCGGAGAGGCTTGCCAGCAGAAGCAGGAAGAGAGCCTTTCTCTTCTGAATCCTCCTTAAAAGGCTTCCAGTGATTAGATTAAACATCACTCATAAAGAAGACATTCCCTTGGCTGATTACAAATGGAATCAGCTGTGAATACAGCTGACATGATCATGATTTAATTTTATGAAATGTCCTCATAGCAAGAGACAGGCCAGCACTTGCCCAATCAGACAAACAGGTACCACCACTTGGCCGAGTTGACACATGAACCTGACCATGACAGTGTCTTTCTCTGTCTCTTCTAATTGTTTTACATTTGAAGTCTAATTTGTCTGATATTAGTATAGCTATCCCTGCTCTTTCCTGGTTGTTGTTTGCATGGAATATCCTTTTCCAACCTTTCACTTTCAACCTGTTTTTGTCTCTGAGGCTTAAGTGAGTCTCTTGTAGACAGCACATAAACAGATGCTAATTTTTTACCAATTCTGCCAATCCATGTATTTTGATTGGGGAATTTAATCCATTAAGATTTCATATTATTACTGTAAAGA
This sequence comes from Myrmecophaga tridactyla, assembly GCA_004026745.1. NCBI lineage: Eukaryota > Metazoa > Chordata > Mammalia > Pilosa > Myrmecophagidae > Myrmecophaga > Myrmecophaga tridactyla. The sequence goes on from PVIY010006274.1 coordinate 34,069, forward strand.
TTGTATTTTCTTCAACCATTTTTTTCTTTTAGATTTTATCTGTCATATCTTACTTTTTTCCTGTTACTTACTCTTCTTGCTAATCTTCATTTCTATACCTTTCTCCAAACCTCACTCTCTTGTCTTTTCCTATCTGCTTGTAGTGGTCTCTTTAGTACTTCTTGTAGAGCAGGTCTCTTGTTCACAGACTCTCTCAGTGTCTGTTGATCTGTAAATAATTTAAACTCTCCATCATCTTTGAAGGACAGTTTTGTCAGATATAGAATTCTTGCTTGGCAGTTTTTCTCATTCGGTATCTTAAATATACGATTAATATTTTTTGGTTGCTATACAGTAGGGTCACATTTCATTATTTTTTCATGTAAATATCCCATTATTGCAGCACCATTTGTGGAATTTCTGTTTGTTTAGTTTTTTGTTTGCTTGTTTTGTTTGCCTATTCGTTTCTTGGGAAGTGCATAGACCAGAAATCGAACCCAGGTCTCCTGCATGGCAGGTGAGAATTTTACCACTGAATTACCCTTGCACCCCCCTATAAGATTAATGTTTAAATCAAAAGCAAATATAAGCATGAGACTATATAACCTAGTGAACCCTGGTGTAGGCAATGACTGTGGTTAATTGTACAAATATAGGAAAGTTCTTCCATGAACTAGAACAAATGCACATTAATACCCTGCACAAACTATTACAGGGTATTAATAATAGGGAATATATGGGGGTAATACAACTGATACAAACTATGGACTATAGTTAACAGTAATATTGTAAGATTCTTTCATCAACTGTAACAAAAGTGCTATACCAATGCTAAGTCTCAAAAATAGGGGGGTGTAAAGGAATGGGATTTTTCTTTTTGGAGCAATGAGAATGTTCCAAATTGATTGTAGTGGTGAATGCAAAACTCTGCGATTATGCCAACAGCCACTGATAGTACACTTTGGATAGATCATATGGTGTGCAAATAAAACAGTTTTGTTTTGTTTTGTTTTTAAAGATTATAGTTCCCATAGTTTCTATATATAACACAAAATAATTTTTTATTTTAAAAAAAGTGTAAGCACCATTCTAGTGGCTATGGGCAATCTCACAGGAGGCGTTACCCCAACCCCAACCAGCCAGGCCTATCCAGCCATGCCCTTCCTCACACAAGTGCATGAAGTCTGGACACTTGCAATTAGCATTGGGCACACACACATGCTGTGGGCACTGCAACTACAAGACTGCAGTAACCCCACCCCATCCTCAAGCAGATCCTTCCTGACACCCCTGGATCTCATCTGCCCCACACAGACACCCCTGCATCCATCCCAGCCTCAGCCCTTGCAAGCACGGCATCTTAGTCTCACTGACCCACCTCAGGGCTTACCAGGCTGTGGCACAGAGCATTCCCACACTGTCTGCAGGCAGAAGTAAGTGAGCAGCCAGCTTCTGAGAATACAATTGGTATGGCTACAAATACCATACCATTTGTAGATGCTACAAATGGAAAACATTGGGGCTGGTAGTCGCAGAGCATTTGGGTATAATCTTCTGACAATCTCATACACTAGCTGTCTGGTCCAACTATTTCCCTAAAGACTATTAGAGATGATAGATAAAATATTTTTAAAACCTTTTCTTTATTCCATGTACGATGAAAAAGGAAAGAGGAGTAATCAGGTTTGAAATAAGTAAAGAAAGACACCCAAGATTGTCAGCAGAGCCCTGCAAGCCTTGAGATCTAAACTATATCAGATGAACTTAAGTTTCAATTTTCGTGGCTGGGTCTCTCAAAGTCTTGACCTGCCCAAGGAAGCTAGTCTAACAAGGAAACACCCTCTTTAGGACAAACTTGGGGCCCTTAAAAGGCTCTCAGGGTTGGAATCAGGGACGGATCTTTTCTGGAGGAACCCACCTCTAGTCATCATTGAATTTACTCAGATAATCATAAACCTAAAATACTATCCCTGATGAAAAATATCCTTCAAGAATAAGGATGATATAAGGACATATTTAGACAAAAAACAAGAATGTAATACTTCACTAAATCATGTACTTCAAGAAAGAGGAGGAATTGATCCCTGAATAAAGGTTTCAGATGTCAGAAGGATGAAAATTAGCAAGCCAACCCAGTTGCTAAGTCACTGTGTGAGTTTGAGAAGCACATCTTTCCTCTCTGGGCTTTGGATCTTTTTTTCTCTGAATAGTAAGGGAGTTAGATATCTTGAAGTATTCTAGGGTTTCTCCTCACCCTTCAAGTTCTAAATATCCCCAGCTCTAGACAAGGGAGTCAAGTGCCAGAATCCATTTGATTCAATGAATACTTATTGCATACCAACTGTGCGCTGGCCTAACACCCAGGCATCATGTGAATTGGAGATTGTACAAGGTAGAAGGGTGGTACCAGACTTGGTTGTTTTCTGACCTTCTTCTTGGGCATCAGCCAGACCAGTAGCCACCTTATTTACACAAGTACACAGCTAGGTCATATTTCCACTTGTGTGATTAAAGCATTGAGGCTCTGGGACTGACACCTATATCAGAATCATACTGATTGAGAAGAAGGGGTTCCCTAAAGGAACAGATACTAGGCAGACAATTAAAATCAAATTAAAAAAAAAAAAAAGAAAAACTAATTGTCCACTATCTATAGTAGTTGGCTGTCAATGATTAGCAACCAGATCTTTGGGAAGAAACAAGGCCTTGATTTGTGTAAATACCTCCACCATGGCCAATTGCAAGCTACCAATGTGACATCACTGAATGCCAAATTGGGGAAACATGTGCATGATTGACTATTATGAGCCAATAGGAGCATATGCTACACATCAATGAGATGGATGACATTTAATTTATTTTTGAGGCAGGAAATAAAATGGCAAGCTACTTCTCCAGAGTTGGGAAGTAATCGTCAACAAATAAAATTTTAAAAAAAGACTGCCATCCCAACCCAAACATGCAAATTTTCTTCATTAATTAGCCCTTTGAACTCTTGAATATATCTAAAACACCTCTAGAATGGTCAAGGAACCACAACAACAAAGGCTTTTTTTTTGTAAGGTTAAAAATGCTGTGTATCATAGCAACCCATATATTGTCACAATGTCATTGTTTGTATGACATTCCAGATGTCTGTTCCATTCCAAATCTAATGTTTCTTAATCAACTTTCAGATATATATACGAGCAATGGGGTAAAAAAAACTGGAAAGAGAGGAGGATTTGGGAAGCAATTTGGAGTCTTTCCATAGGGGATAACTGTTACTTAAGAAGCTTAACAAGCAAGCTTGCAAGTTTACCAAACCCTGAAAAGATATTAAATATTTTTTAAATAGAAATGATAAAATGTTTCCATAAAGTAAGCATATTTTCTAACTCGGTCTTTGTTTTATTATTGTATATATTACAGATTTAAATTATCTTAAAAATGTAAATATTTCTGTGTTGTGCTTCTTATTCTTCATTACTACCTGAGTAAATAATATTTTTGATAAAACTTTTATTAGTACTTTTATTTGTACCAGGTCTCTAAATTTTTTTAAAGATGGAGAGCAGCTGGTTTGCTTCTGGGAAATTAACAGGAAATATTCATGGACAAAATTCCTAAAGCAATTACTGCTGGCTTGCCTGGCAGACAAATGGCAGAAATCAATAGCTGTGTTTATGGCATATATCTCCATGGACCAAGGGAGGCAAGGCATGAATAGTGGCCTAGTTTGTTTGGCTCTTTGCTGATCTCCATCTTTGACAGCTGACAGCATGGAAATTGATAACATCTGGTTCAAAGAGAAAACATTACTAAATATTCCATTCATCAACAAATAGTTTCCTTATTGATAATTTTGGTGAGGAAGAAATGAGAGGCTAGCAATTCTTTCATTAATTTATTTAATAAACGTTATTGAATATCTGTCACATGCAATGTCCTGGGCTGAGTTCTGGGAATATATCAGTAAATGAAGCAAAATGTCTACCCTTCCAAGCTTACATGTTAGTGCGACACGTAAGACATACAGAGACAAAGAAGTAAACCAGAAACCATGATATAGTACGATGAGTATTTTAAACAGGGATATAAAGAGAGATAGGGAGTTTATGGCATGGGTTGAAAGTACCTACCCAACCTAGGGTAGACAGAAAACTTCCTGGAAAAATTGACATCTAAGATGAGATCTGAAGAATGAGACAGATAAAAACATTTGCAAAGGCCCAAGAATAAGAAGATAAGCAAAAACAAGGTATTTTTGAGGAAATACAAGAATTATAATCTCTTAAACATGTCTAAACAATGAAGACACTAGTAAAGTTTTCATTGGCAAGTTCTTTTTAGAGAAAACGAATAAAATGGTATTAAATACGTTTTAAAACAGTACATTATAATTATTTTTTATAAAAAATCATAAATGACTTTGTTAAAATTTTGCATTAGGACCAACACCCATTGACAAAGAGAAGATAAATGAAATTGTGATATATTCATACAGAACAATAAAAAGAGCATGACACCATTTCTATAGAGCTAAGTAACAACTAATATAATCAAACAATTTATGCAAATATATTTATGATAAAATTATATTTTAAGGAAGCAACATAATAATAAGTATAAATTTTGGAATAGTGGTTACCTATATGGCAGGGAGGCAGAGAAATGGATAGAGGGAAGATAATGAATAACTGAAAGTTTCTTTTAATGTTCTACTTCTTGGATTGAGAAATGTGTTCGTAAGTTTTCCTTATACAAACTACAACTAGCACGTTACATAGGACATTTTTATTTTGTAAAGAGCATATATTTTTAAATACAGTAAAAGGAAAAATGTAAACAACCTTGCCCCCACCCCCCCAAAAAAAAATTAATCCTAACTCTATTCTCATTCAGTTGTTCAGAAAACTTCATTAGGACAGCAAGACATTTTGCCTGCTAAGGCAGATTCTCCCACTAAATTACATGACTTATCTCTATATAAAGTTTTCATTTAACTTGACTTTGCCATTAATTTGAATAAGAACTAAGTTCTTCACTGCAGAGAAATAGAAATATCCTAAATATCCATTGAAACAAGGGACAAAATTGTAATATATTCACACAACAACTCAGTAAGCTTACTCAAATCCAATGACATATTTACAATCGTGTTCCTGAAGCTTCCAAGAAATGACACCCTTTTCACCAGGGATCCGAGTGCTGGGTTTGTACAGATGTCTTCTTATCACTCAATCCACACCCAGCCATAGGTCAAATGATGAAGGAAATTCATTAATCATCTGTTAAAGGAGTCTAAAAGTACTTAATATATATATAAAACATCACAGATTGTCAAAGTTTGACACTTAATCATTTGAAACAAATTTAGCATCACTCAAGTCCCAAGTATTGCCCCTAGGTAATTTACATAGATAATGGTAAAAAGAAGCACAAGGCTTTGTTCCCATGGAGAACACATTTTGGTGATTAGACACATTTTCAAACAGCCTTGAGAATGAAAGTCTGTATCAAAGGAGAAGTACTGGCTAGAGATATAAATGTGGGAATTGTCACGCTTGTTTTTTTGACATGGGCAAGCTCTGGGAATTGAACCCGGGTCTCTGGCATGGCAGGCGTGATATAAGTTTTTAAAGTGAAGAGAGAGAGGAGGGGAGAAGAAGGTGTGGGTCAATACGTTAAGAGTTCAGTTGAAGGAGGACACTGAGAGAGAGAGGAGCCTGTCGAAACTCCAGGCCCAAATATCCAACCGCCTACTTATGATCTCCATTTGTTGCCTGATAGTCATATCAAAATGAACATATCTGTATTATTAGGGTTCTCTAGAGAAACAGAATCAACAGGGAACACTCGCAAATATAAAATTTATAAAAGTGTCTCACGTGACCACGGGAACGCAGAGTCCAAAATCCACAGAGTAGGCTGTGAAGCCGATGATTCCAATGGAGGGTCTGGACAAACTCCACAGGAGAGGCTCACCAGCCGAAACAGGAGTAACCTGTCTCTTCTGAATCCTCCTTATGAGGCTTTCAGTGATTAGATTAAGCATCACTCATTGCAGAAGACACGCCCCTTTGGCTGATTACAAATGGAATCAGCTGTGGATGCAGCTGACATGATCATGATTTAATTCTATGAAATGTCCTCATCGCAACAGACAAGCCAGCACTTGCCCAACCACCACTTGGCCAAGTTGACACATGAACCTAACCATGACAATATCCAAGACTGAAATGGAGACAGAATGACAAGTAACTTAGGAGGGACACCAGGAGAGAAATCTGTCATAGAAAGAAAGAGAAGCATGATTCCAAAAGGAGAGAGTAGTCACTCATATTTAATGCTGTAGAGAAGTTAAATAGGAGAATGAATTGGGTGCATGCTGTGCTGTGTTTACTGTTTGCAAAGTCATGATAAGTGAGGAGCACAGTGAGACTGGAGCTTAGAGTGTTGAGGAGGAAGCTACATCAGGCCATGAAGAACCTTGTGTATCAGGTAAGGACAGAGAGCTCAGGTCCTTAGGTTGCAAAACAGCCAGTGAGGCATTTGCAAGCAGGGAAATTATCTGTTCAAATCTGTACCATCTGCCTTTTAGAAAGATCATTCTGACTTCATAGACAGAGTTTTCACTTCCACATTAGTATTGACAAATATATTCCACTTATTTTCTCATGTAAGTTTGAGATGTAACTGAGCCAAAGGTAGAGGCAAGGGAGAAAAGAAAGTAAAGAAGAGAGTATGTTCCTTCCTAACCAAATGTAGGAGATTTAATGAGTCAGGCAAGACAAACTCAGCTTTCCTTTTGAGTTAGAATACAGAGAGACTTAAAGCCAAAGTAGCTACAAGAAAAACATACGGATGGGTAGAGGGAAGCAAGGGGATTGTAGCTGAGAGAGAAAGCTGAGAAAGGCCTTTAGGTGACCTAATGCTCTGAACTGTCCACATCCACTTGTTTCTTCTAAATTAATCTCAACTGGGAAAATTAGACCCCACTTTAAAAATCCAAAATGGCACAGGGCACACATTTAAGCATTAATACTTTTAGCAAGCAAAGGACGATTGCCTTAGAAGCCTCAAACAGTAAAAGATTCCAGGTGCATATTCTTTAAGAATATCATATTTATACTGGCTGCTTATAATTAAGAAATTCTTCCTCAAAATTTACGTTAACATAATTCAGGTAGTTAACGATCAGGTATGAGACTCTCTCGGCGTCTCAGGAACCTTGGCTGAAAAGTGAAGATTCTCCCAAACTAATGAACCACTTCGGGATGCAGGAGCTGGAGTGAAAGTACCAGAACAGCTGCTATTTACCAGGCTGAGGTAAGTCTGAAGGCTGCTACATCCAGCTACTACTATCAGTAGCAAAATAAGGATCAAATCAAGATTCTATACAGAAAAATTCATGAAATGCTTCACAATTTACTTAGACCAGTTTTAACTCCACCTTCCTAGTTTAGCTGATAATCCAAACACCAAGTGATGGTTCTCTCAACTCAATTCTAAAGTACGAATTATTCTTATTTCTTCTTGTCCCCAAAGATATAGTGAACGGAATGAGCATGGGATTTGGAATTCTCATTTGACAAATCATTGGCCAAAGCCTGGACAAATCACTGAACTTGACAGAGTATACACTTTCTCACCTATTAAATGGGAATAAAATCTCATACTTCAAAGGACCGTATAGAGGAAAAAATAAACAGCATCTCAAAATCCTAGGGAAGAATGCAAGTGGTTCAATGACAAATTGCTCGCCTTCCATGCGGGAGACCCGGATTCAATTCCTGGACCATACACCCTCCCCCCCCAAAAAAAAAAATCCTAGGGAAGGTTCCACTTCTGTTTCGGAAGCAGAAAACCACAAGGTACTGTCACTCTCACTTGAACAACATGAACAAGCCCCATTAAGCTACAAAATCATGGCTTTTTAAAAACTCATCAGAGAACCGGGGCTTAATTTGTACACAGAATTTTTAATAAGGTTGAATGTAAATGTTTGGAAATGGATAAAAGTGATGGTAGCACTTTACTGTGAGTATAATTAACAGCTCTGCGTTATGGAACTGATTATTGTTGAAAAGGGAAGTTTAGGGTCGTGTGTGTTACCTGAAAGAAAGCTAGAGGATAAAATCTGTGACTATATGATACAGTGAACTCTGTAGATGATGACTGGTTAATTGTACAAATATAAGAATGTTCTTACATGAACTAGAACAAATATATGTCACTATTACATTTGTAAATAATAGGGTGGTATATGGGGAAAATACAACTAATGTAAACTATGGATTATAGTTAATAGTAATACTGTAATATTCTTTCATCAATTGTAACAAAAGCACTATACCATGCTAAGTATCAATAATAGGGGGTTATAAAAGGTATTGGATTTTATTCTTGGAGCAATGAGAATGTTCTGAAATTGATTGTGGTGATGAATGCACAACTCTGTAATTAAACTAAAAGCCACTGATTGTACACTTTGGATGAAATGTATGGTCTGTGAATAAAATTGTTTTAAAATTAAAAATATATATATCAGAGAGCTGAAGACACAAAGAGACTCAATTGAAATAAAAACTCCAGAAAGTGAGGAACCCTTTAAAGGTCCTTTAGAGGACAGAAAACACTTTACCTTTTCTCTTATACCTGCGGAATAGATGAAGGAGAGATAAACCATCAGTGATAAGATAATGAGAAACCAATTGAATTTTTAACAGCCACAAGTGGGCTGGTACGCGAGCTTGGAATACTTAGGCCTTCCACCTGGTAATGTGGAACAGAAATCCTGGGATGAGTTGGGACTCAACATCAAGGGATTGAGAAAACCTTCTCAACCAAAAGGGGGAAAAGAGAAATTAGATAAAATAAAATGTCAGTGGCTGAGAGATTTCAAACAGAGTTGAAAGGTTATCCTGGAGATTATTCTTGCACATTATATAGATATCTCCTTTTTAGTTTATGGTGTATTGGAGTATATAGAGGGAAGTACCTGAAACCGTAAAGCTGTGTTCCAGTAGTCATGTTTCTTGAAAATGATTGTGTAATGATATGGCTTTTACAATGTGACTGTGTGATTGTGAAAACTTTGTGTCTGATGCCTTTTTTACCTAGGATATGGACAGATGAGTAAAAAGTATGGATAAAAAATCAACAAATAATAGGGGGCACACAAGTTAAAATAAATTGGGTAGATTGAAATGTTAGTGGTCAATGAGATGGAGGGATAAGGGGTATGGTATGTATGAGTTTTTTGTTTTTTCTTTTTTATTTCTTTTTCTAGAAAGATGCAAATGTTCAAAAAAATGATCATGGTGATGAAGACACAACTATGTCATGATACTGTGAGCCACTGATTGTACACCATGTATGTAATGTTTTCCTGTCAAGGATGTTTTTATGATTATTTGTTAAGGTTTGACAATAAAAATATTTTTAAAAAAACAAAGAATCTTTAGGCATTCTAGCCACAGAGAAGTCACCAACCACCAGCCAACTCTTTCCCACAAGCCTCCATTAAGGCATTGAGGATAAAATGCCAAAATTGGGGTGGGGAGAGAGAGAAGGAGGCTCATAAGATGCCAATTTAGTGGGGGGCTTTCATCTAAGAAGGAGGAAGATCAGGAGAGCCAAATGAACTTATCTTAGTTTGTCAGGGCTGCTATAACAAATGCCACACAATGGTCAGCTTAAACAGGAATTTATTGTCTTCATTTTAGGGCCTAGAAGACCAAAGTCAAAGTGCCGGCACCATCATGCTTTCTCTGTAGCACTCTGGTGGTGGTTTATCAGCAATCCACAACTCCATCTCTTCTATCGCATGTCCATCTCCCTACTAATTTTTTTTTTTTTTTTTTTTTTTTGCATGGGCAGGCACCAGGAATTGAACCCAGGTCTCCGGCATGGCAGGCGAGTCCCTCCTAATCCTAAATGTGCCCAAATCTCCTCTGCTTATAAGGACTCCATTCACATTGGATTAAGGCACATTCTGATTGGTTTGGGCTCATCTTAATAATAGGATCTAAAAGGTCTACTTACAAATGAGTCTGCATCCACAGGAGAGGGGGTTAGGCCTTGAATGTGGACTTGAACGTGTCTTTGTTGGGAACATGATTCAGTCCAAGCATGTTCCAAGGCACAAAGGCTTTCAAATGCCAAAGACCAGGGAGGGGCAGTAGGGCAGAGAGTAAAGCCTCCCCCTACCTCTGCCAAGGTTTTTTTGGCCTTCACAGAGGGTAGAGCTGCTACCTTTCAAAGATCTGAGGGCAGGACAGTGACACATAAAGAGAATCTTCAGTTCAGAAGGCAGTGTGAGACTGAGCTGAGCAACCCAAAAAGCCAATGGCAGGGCTGCAAAACATGGAAAGAGCTCCCAGATTTAAAATCTAGCAACTTGTCTACAAATCACAGGCAGATCTACAGTATATTGCCAGTATTTAAATCCCAGGCCCTGGAAAATAAAAATTTCTGATTCCATCCTTATAATATTTGAAAGCAGTGGTGAAGCGTAAGAAAGCCCAGACCCAGCTCAATCACAGAGTAGACTGACTCATCCAAACATCAGTGGACTGACCTAGTACAGGGGGTTCCCATGTGAAGGTAAATATTACTAACCTCAGTTTCTAACATTTTTTTTCGTACACAAAATGGGGCAAGGGAGAAGTAAACGTTCCTCCATTTACATATGACATGATTTTATACAGAGAAAACCCTCAGGAATCCAGGAAAATATTGTTAGACCTAAGAAGCAGTACCAACAAGGTTACAGGATGCAAGATCAATATGCAACAGCCAACTGATCTCTAGCCAATAGCAGTGAAAAAATTGAAATGAATTAAGAATACTATTTCATTTCAACAGCATAAAATGAATAAAATTAACTTAGGAATACTATTAACAAAAGAAATATTTAAATTATTTTCTGAAAGCTAAAAAAGATTGTCAAAAGGTATTCAAGACCTAAAGAAACAGAAAGAAACTCGGTGTTCAAAGAGTGGAAGAGAACATTATTAAGATAGCAATACAACCCCAAATTAATCTATAGATTCAACACAATCCATATCCAGCTAGCTTTGTTGCAAAAATTGTCAGATTTATTCTAAAACTCCTTTGATAATTCTAAGGACCCAGATTAGCCAAGACAATCTTAAAACTTACTACAAAGCTACAGAAATCAAGACAGTGTTGTACTAGCATAAGGACAAATATAGAGATCAATGTAATAGAATTGACAATCCAGATATAATCCCTCTTATTTATGATAAGTGATTTTTGACAAGACTGCCAAGACAATCCAACAGATAAAGGAGAGTCATTTGAACAAATAGTGCTGGGACAACTGAATATCCATATGCAAAAGAATGCATTCATCCTCTAAAAATACATACAAAAATTAACTGAAAATGGATACAAGACTTAAATGTAAGTATAACTTTTAGAATAAACATACTTGTAAATCTTCCATGGTTTCTTAGATATGACTTCCAAAGCACAAGCAATATAAGAAGAAAGAGACAAATTAGATTTTATCAAAACATTTCAAGTTTGTGTTTCAAGAACACCATAAAGAAAGTGAAAAGAAAACCCACAGAATAGGAGAAAGTCTTTGCAAATCATATGATGAGAGACTTGTATCTAGAATATATAAAGAACTAATATAACTCAAAAATAATAGGACAGATAACCCAATTTTTTAAATGGGTGAAGGATCTGAATAGATGTTTTTTTAAAAAGGTGTATAAATGGCCAATAAGCACATGAAAAGATGTTCAACATCATTAGCCATTAGAGAAATTCAAATCAAAACGACAATGACGTAACACTTCATACCCACTAGGATGGCCGTAACCAAAAAGATAGATAAACATGTTGATGACATGGAGAAATTGGAACCATTTTACACTGCTGGTGGGAACATAAAATGGAGCAGCCAATGGAGAACAGTCTGGCAGTTCCTCAGATGGTCAAACATTGAGTTACTATAAACAGAAATTCCTTACCTAGACATATACCTGAGAGAAGTGAAAACGTACAACCACACAAATATTTGTACATGAATATTCACAACAGCATTATTCATAATAGCCAAAAAGTGGAAACCATCCAAATGTCCAACAGTTGATGAATGGATAAATCACATGTAGTAGATCTAGGTAATGAAATATTATTTGGCAATAAAAAAGAATGAAGCTCTGATACATGCTATAATATATCAGTTCTCAAAGAAGAACCTTGAAAATATGCAAGGTAAAAGAAACCAGTCACGAAGGACCACATATTATTATTTCATTTACATGAAATATCCAGAATAAGTGAATCTATAGAGTCAAAAAGTAGATTGTGGTTTCCAGTGGCTGGGGGAATGGGAAGATTAGCAGCTGATGGCTAAGGGACATAGGGTTTTGAGGTGATGAAAATGTTCTAAAATTTCTTGTGGTGATGGCTATACAACCCCTTGAATATACTAAAATCTATTGAATTGCATACTTTAAATAGGTGACTTGTATAATATTTGAGTTATATCTCAATAAATCTTTTTTAAAGTCAATTATATATTTTTTTCAATTATATTTCTATACACTAGCAATGTTTCAGTTTACTAAAGCAGCTGGAATGCAATATAGCAGAAATGGATTTACTTTTATAAAGAAGATTCAGTAAGTTGCAATTCTAAGGCTGTGAAAATGTCCAAATTAAGGCACCAACAACAGAATAACTTCACTCAAGAAAGGCCGATCTAGTCCGGGCTTTCTCTGTCATATGGGAAGATGTATGGTGACATCTGGGCTCTCTCAGCATCTCCAGGCATCTGCATCTATGTAAACTCTGGGGCTCTCTTTCTCTCCATGAGCTCTTTTAAGGACTCCAGTAAACTAGTCAAGACCTACCTTGAATGGGCAGGGGTCACATCTCCATGAAAATAATCTAATCAAAAGGTCCCACCCACAACAGGCCTGTCCCCACAAGATTGTATTAGAAAAACATGGCTTTTCTGGGGTACATAGCAGTTTCAAAACAGCACAGGCAACAAACAATTGGAAAATGAAATATTTTTAAAAAAACAATACCACTTTAAGAAAAAAAAAAAAAAGACTGACACTACCTATTGATGGTGAGGTGTGGAATAACCAAAACCCTCAGACATTACTGGTAGAGATGTCTATTGGTAAAATCACCTTGGAAAACTATTTGACAGAGTCTACTAAAGCTTAAAAAATGCCTACCCCTATGAGCCAACAATCCCACTCCTGGGTATACACCCAAATGAGATGGATGCTATGTCCACCAAAAGTCATGTACAAAATTGTTCATGGTAGCTTTATTCATAAAGGCAAAACCTGAAAACGACCCAAATATCCATCAATAATAGAATGCATAAGTAATCTGCAGTTTGTTCATACCATTTAACATTATTCTACTCAGCTACGTCTTGATGCAATATTTTATATAAATCTCCTAGATATAATATTGAATCAGAAGTCAGATACAAAGAGCACCACTGCAGGATTATATTTACAAGATGTTCCAGTGATATTTATAAGATGTTCTGTAGTGACAGAAGTCAGAATGGGGATGTTCCTGAAGATGGAGGAAAGAGTAAAGACTACAAAGGAAGGATTACAAGGAAGGCCTCTGGGGTGCTGCAAATATTTTATATCTTGATCTGGGTGGTGTGTACATATGTATAAACTCAATAAATATACACTTCAGATATGTGCAATTATACTTCAATTTTTTTAATTTAGAAAGAAAAAGTTACAGGATTTACTATATATGCAAATATTAAATGATTTATTATAGAAACTGGTGCGCAGGATTATGGGGATTGGCAAATTCAAATTCCGTAGAGCAAACCACAGACTGGAAACTTCAATGAAGGTGATGATGAATTCCCCAGGAGAAACTGGCTGGCTGAAGTAGAGATAGAAATTTTCCCTTCTGACTGCTGAAAATATGAGTTCTCCCTTTAACATCTTCAACTGATTGGATGAGACTTCTCTCGTTACAAAGATCAATCTCTTTTGTTGATTATAGATGTAAGCAGCCATAGATGCAATCAACTGACTAGTGATTTAAATCCATGAAATACCCTCACAGTAACAATCAGAGCAGTGCTTGCTTGGCCAAATAACTGGACGCCATAATCTAGCCAAGTTGGCATATGAAATTAACCACTATATGGTACATATGTACCATATGTCAGAATGTAATAAAAAAGAAAAAAGAACTAGAGTAGATTGGCTACATTGGCTACATGGCTACACTTAGGCCTTTGTGTCAGATCATCTTGGGTTCAAGACCTAAGTCTTTCATTTACTCCTTATAAGACATTGTATATGTTACTTAAGAGCTGAAGATCAGTTCCTCAGCTGTAAAGTGTGAAGGAGTGAATAATTTTTTTAATTTTTAAAAGTATTACTTTGAGTGTTTGTTTAATTTAAGCTCAACAGATATCATTACACTCATTAAAGTGAGAACAGAATTATGAGCACAGGTAGAGGAATTAAACTTATGAAATAACAGGAAAGAAGAAAATAATAAATTTTTAAAAAGAAACACTAAACTTTAGATAGGTAGTACGTGAGTAGGAAAACTAAGTTAACAACAAATTGTTTATTTTTCCACAAAGAAACTTTTACTAAAATAGATCCAAAAATCACATAAGATTTTGGAAATACTTAAATACGCACAAAATACATAAGATATCCTCTAACCTTTTGTAACACTGAGGGAAACATTGAGATTCTGACTTTGCAGTCACATAACATTAGCATAGAAACTCCAGTTTTTACTAGTCCTTATTTTCACTGCAGCCCTGCCCTTATAAGGAGAGTGAAGGGGTTACTATTTGCATTCTAAAAAAGAAACATATGAATGTTAATGTCAATCTTGAATAAAATTGTTCCACACAATATTTATTTTAAAATTTTGTTACTGGTCTAGTCTTTTCAAAAATAAAGAAACTGCATTGGTTATCTTTACATAAAATAATTTTAAAACTACATTAAAAAACAGAGAATGAGGGTGATGCAATGGTGGCTCAGTGGCAGAATTCTCACCTGCCATGCCAGAGACCCGGGTTCAATTCCCAGAGCCTGCCCCGGCCCAAAACAGAGAAAGAGATAAGTGGTAATTTATACCCACGTGTTGCCTGTCCTTCAAGCTTGGGTGTCACCATTTATTGCAATAAGAACAACTTTTACATTTTGAATAGATTCATCCTTACCTATTTGGGGAAAGAGTACCTCTTTTTATTGGGTATAAGAGGGAAAACTAACCTGGAGGTGTCTCTTTTCAACAACGTTTTCCCTTCCCAGTTACTCACAGGCTCTAAAGGAAAGGAGGAATTTGACAAGCAGAAAAATGCAGGCGCAAATAATTGACTAGGCGAGTGTTCTATTGTCATAGAAGCAAAGCACATCAAATTAATGAGCCCCTCTGAGACCCAGAAAACTGGGGCCAATTGGAAGGCAGCCTTGGTATGCTTCAGCATGTATTTTGGGCAATGTGGAAGCCCTTTTGTTTTTATCCCAGCCAACCTAAAATTTCCAGAAGAGAGAAATCATCTTCATATCCTTAGTGTGTGCAAAGTTAGGTTTTCAAACAGCAAATGCTTAAAGCCCAAATGTCACTATTTGAACTCTCCTCCAATTGTGTGGTGTGGGTTTGGGGGGGGTGTGATTTAACTAAAATCTTGTTGAGCTTTGTCTTGATGATGTTTGCTAGTATAAAGGGTGTTGATAAAAATGTAAGAAGTCACCCAGGAGTGAGAAAAACTGAAATCTCCTAATTCTGCCATTGATCACTTTACCCTTTCTGCAAGTAACATAATCTCCTGGGCCTCACTTCATTTTCCTGGAAAAAAGATATAATTGGATTGACGATTGTACTGTTTCAAATTATGTATCCCAGAAAAGCCAGGCTTTCTCTTCTAATCCAATCTTGTGAGGGCAGACCTAGTATTTAGGGTAGAAGCTTTGCTGGATTATTTCCATGGAGATGTAATACCCCAGTTATGGGTGTGACCTTTGGATTGAATTGTTTCCATGGAGATGTGACCCACCCAATTGTGGGTGTGACCTTTTGATTAGATGGGGATGTGACTCCGCCCATTCAAGGTGGGTCTTGATTAGTTTATTGGAGTACTTAAAAAGGGGAAACATTTTGTAGGAAGCTTTGATGCGTGGAGAACAGCTGATAGAGAGCTGACAGAGACGCAGACATTTGGAGCTGCTTGGAGTACTGACAGAGAGAGCAGATGCCTAGACATGGATGTTTGGAGATGCAGAGCCCAGCAGATGTCACCATGTGCCTTCCCATGAGGTGCCAAGCAAGCCAGAACCTGGGAACAAGGACCAGCAGACGCCAACCACGTGCCTTCCCATGTGACAGATATCGGCCTTTCTTGAGTCAAGGTTTATTTTCCTGGATACTTTAGTTTGGACATTTTTATGGCTGTAGAATTGTGAACTTGTAATTTAATATATTCCCTTTAGAAAAGCTGTTCTATCTCTGGTATATTGTATTCCAACAGCTTTAGCAAAACAAAATAATGATCTATTCCTTCTAGCTCTAAAATTCTACCAATTAGAAAAAGGTCTTTATTAAAAATATTATCTTAAAGTTGAAAAATACATAGTTTCTTTTTTAAAATGGTGAGCGATAGGTTTTTTTGCACTTCCACCTCTAGCCTAGAAAGCCTATGAATCTGAAAGAAATTTTCAAAGTTTTTGAAAATTAAGATTTTAATAAGGGAAGAATCATTCACATATGTACAGGAATAAGAGAATAATACACATAGATAACATTTGGTAGAATGATGGGATGTATTTTTTTTATTTTAATTGGTGTTTGTCACAATAGCCTATTGAAAACACCTCTTAATTTTTAACTATTGGGAATAAAATGGTCACTCTGGAATCTGGATCCAAATCTTCACTGCACACAGGCTTCTGTTGGCTCTTAAAAATTATTGGAATATAATCCCTTATTGTGAAAGTATTTGCTCTTTTCCTCACTTGAGCTCTGGTACCTGGTTATATAATTTAACTGTGAGAATCAGGACTTCTGGAATGGTATTGTAAGGAACTCAGGGAAACCTATCCTGCTGTCAAAATTAGCAAAGGCAATTTTTCAAAGTCTCTAGATATTGATCAAAGGCTTACAACAAATCGAAAAGCATTTATTTAACAGAATCTATGGAAACACAGTGGGAGGCCATGGCATTCAACCTGGGAATGTACCTATACCCTGTCAGCTCTGCTTTGCAGGAGGATTGTTTTGACAGTCAAGTGGCAGTTCCCATCTCTGCCTGCTCTCAAGGATGGAAAACCATTTGGGGTGGTTTCAGCAGCCTATAAACAACAGCAGATCCCATCTTCCAAAGCTCTATGTTGCAGAAGGCCTATATAGAGTGGCTAGCGGCAGCTGGGTGACACCTGTTCTGACACATAAAGTCCCGCTACAGAGTGAAGAAAAAGACAAGACAGCTGGTGGAGAGTGAAGTTCCCATTTTCATGCACACTGGCTCTCCTGAAGCTCCAAGAGACTCAGCTGCCAAGTGGCAGCTCCCATTTAGCCCAACTTCCTAAGGAAGAAGAACACTGCCAGATAGATTTGGCAGCTGGGGAGTATCAGCTAATCCCATCCTCCCCAGCGCTAGGTTACAGAAATCCACACCGGGTTCTGGTCACATCCAGATGGCAGAGCCTGTACTTGTCCCTTCCCCCTCCCCAACAAGCCTCCTCCCCATACACATACACAATTCCTTCTCCATAAAGAGGATCCAGGTGGGGCAGCTAGTGAAAAGCAAGTTCTCCATTCTCCAATCCCACCACCACCTCCCCCTCCATAGCAGAGAGCTTCTGCCCAGATGTGTCAGAACAAGCCTCAAAAACTAGAGAAAACTGCCTCTGCCAAGGGCGTGAATTCAATTGCATCAGACTATGAAAAAATTAATGCCCTAAAATGTTGTTGAAAACAGCAGAGTAACCAGCAAGTAACTAATGGAGGCTAGAAGATGGGCGTGACACTAATAGAAGAAGAACAGAAGTTTACAGGAAAGACTAGGAAAAGACAGAAAAGAGAACCCAATTATCACTGGTGGTCAAGAAGACCCTGTGCATGCTCTGGGCTGTATCTTCTCAGTGAGACACTGGAGGCTGCACACATGGTGGATACAGGTCTCACCAACTTAGTCCAACCAAGTCAGCAAACAGCAATAACAAATCCCAAGGGTAGGGACTGGTATCCAAAGTTGCTACACTATGTAAATTAAAATTTCAGGGATTTTTTTTTCTATTTTGATCAATAGAAAAAAAAACAGATATGAAAAGAAATAGGAAAGTGTGACCAATACTTTGGGGAAAAAAGCAGTCAATAGAACAACCTGTGAAGAGGTCCAGATTTTAGACATAGCAAAGACTTCAAGGAAACTATGATAAAAACTCCCAACAATCTAAAGGAAATCATGCATAAATAGGAACAAATGAGGACACTGTCTCACAAATAGAGAATAGCAACAGAGATTGAAATTAGTTTTTTAAAGAACCAAAGAAAATCCTGTAGTTGAAATATGCAGTAACCCAAAATGAAGTACTCACTAGACAAGCTGAACAGCAGATTTGAGCTAGCAGAAGAAAAAAAATCAGTAAACTTGAAGATAGGTCAGTAGAGATTATGCAATCTGAAAAACAGAAAGAAAAAAAACTGAAGAAAACTGAACAGGACCTCAGAGAAATGTGGAACACTGATAAGCAACCTGTGCTTAATAGGAAAACTAAGGCAAGAGAAAGAACAAAGAGCAAATAATATATTAGAAGAAATAATGACAGAAAACTTACCAAATTTGATGAAAAACATTAATCTACGTGTTCGAGGAGGTCAATGAACTCCAAGCAGAAAAAGCATAGGAGCTTTTAATCACATCACAGTCAAAATGTTGGAAGATGAAGAAAAATCAAGAAAGCTGCAAAAGAAAAATAACTCATCACATATAAGGTAACCAAAACGAGATTATCATCTGATTTCTCATCAGAAACCATGGAGACTAGAGGCAATAGGATGATATATTCAAAAACCACTATGAAATATCTACCATTTCAAATCCTCTGGGGATGGCTATAATCAAAAATATGGATAATAGAAAACTTCATCAAGGATGTGAAGAAACTGTAAATCTTATACATTTCTAGTAGGGATTT
The DNA here is from genome assembly GCA_004026745.1 of Myrmecophaga tridactyla. Lineage (NCBI taxonomy): Eukaryota > Metazoa > Chordata > Mammalia > Pilosa > Myrmecophagidae > Myrmecophaga > Myrmecophaga tridactyla. The sequence goes on from PVIY010006274.1 coordinate 53,241, forward strand.
AAATGGTGCAGAGGCTTTGGAATACAATTTGGCATTTCCTCAACAAGTCAGAGTTATCATATGACCCAGCAATTCCACGGCTAGGTACATACCCAAGAGACCTGAAAACATGTTTACACAGAAACTGTATCTGATTGCTCATAGCAGTATTGTTCATAATAACCAAAAGCCGAAGCAAGTCAAATGTCCATCAGCTGCTAAATGGATAAACAAAATGTAGTATATCCATAAAACAGAATGTAATTCATCCATAAAAAGAAGGAAGTACCAATACCTGCTACATCATGGATGAATCTTTGAAACGCTATGGTAAGCGAAAGAAGCCATATTAAAAGAAGGCCACATATTGTATGGTCCCATTTTTATAAAATGTCCAGAATTGGAAATTTCATAAAGACAAAGAGTGATTTCCAGGGTCCTAAGGGCAGGGAGAATTGGAAATAAATGCTAACGGGCATAGGGAATCTTCTTAGGGTGATGAAATGTTCTGAACTTAGATAGTGCTGAATGTAAACTTTGAAAGGATAAATTTCATGGTATGTGATTTATATCTCAATAAAAATAATGAAAGTGATATAAAGATATTTCCAGATAAACAAATACTGAGAAAATATGTTGCTGAAAGATTGACCTTAAAATAAATACTAAAGGAAATTCAGACTAAAAGTGAGAACACCAAACAGTAATTTGAATCAATAGAAAATAAATAGAGTTCCATTAAAGATAATTCCATAGGTAATTTTAAAAAATAGTATAATTGCATATTTCTTCTCCTTTCTTCTCTTAAATGACTTAAAAACCAACTGCATAATACAACATATAAATAATTGATATAATTGTATTGTTAGGCCTCTAACACATAAAAATAAAATACAACAGTAACAGCACAAATGAAGTGGGTGAAAACAAAGCTGTATTGAAGCAAGGAAATGATACGAGATGTAGGTAACTCAAATCCACAAGAAGAAATAAAGAGACCAAGAAATTGTAAATCAGAAGGTCAATGCACAAAACTTTATAAAAGTATACTTGTAATCCTTACTTTATGGTTCTTTTAAACGACTGAGGAATAAAAAGCTATAAATTCCTTAATATTATGACCAAATGGGACAGCCATGGCCCCAGCAACAGCTGAGAAGCCTTAGCATTTATGAGGTCAATTAAAAGATACTCACAGATATATGTAGAACATAAACATTATATTTAACCCCGCTTTATTAACCCAATTTCTAATCAGCAAGAGTAATCAGATTAAAAACACCAATTATCAATGAAAATAGCTTTAGAGTGACTGGTAAGTGTTAAAGCAAAACTCAGTTTTGGTAACAATATGATCCATTTGTTTGGAGAATGCTAACTTCTGGTATATGTCCATGCATGCAAACCATTTCAGAATATAAGATGCACTCCCACGGAGCAAGTGAGCTTTCTCAATGGAAAATGAGCAATGTCATTGCTCCTACCATCTATTCTTTTAAGACCTATTCTTTTTGTCAAAGGCCCTATTTGTTTCCTATTATCAAAATCTATCACATTGTGTCTTAAATAATTTTGGCTTCCTTAGCTTTCCTTCACATTATAGCATGAGAGAAGCTCAGAATAATTTAGACTATTCATTGTTTTAAGAAGCACCTAAAATAAAAATTCTCTAGACTCCCAAAAGTGAGAAAAAATGTTTATTAGCCTAAAATTTTTCACCTCCCAAACCAAAACTAACTACTAATAAAGATTATACAAAACATATATATATATTTTAATCCAGCATTTCACAATCACATGTCAGGGCATCTTTAATTTCACTTAACCTACCAGAATTTATTGGTATGATTTAAAGCAGGTCCCTGTAGAAGACGCATGATGAGTCAAAGCTAACAGAAAATAGTGTTAAGGGAAGGAGTGTTAATCTATAAATTGCTGCAATCTAGAGATGCTCACTGTTCTATTCATTAAAATAATAGCGAGAAAGCATTTAGTTTTGGTTTTGGATATGTGTCAAAATGTTCTCAGTGCTGAGAAGATAGATTAACTTTGGTAAAATATTAAATCCTTCAGTTATACATGAGCTATTTGTTAAATTATGATTAAGGTTTTAGGTACTCTCTCAAACGGAGTATTAAAGTTGAATAAGGTCATATTGCAAAAACCTTCATCCCAATTGCCCCAGGGACATGCTCTTTGTTAGGCTTAGCAGCCTTCAACCTTGCCATTTCAATAGGAAGTAATGAGAGTGCCTCTGTGTAACAGTAACCACACTAGGTAGGCAGGCAAGAACAAAGCTGTACTGGAGTAAGGACATGACATCAGATGGCTGATGTCTTCTTCTAGGACCTTCCCCTCCTAAATTTATTCTAGGACAGCCAGTAAGCTTCTTGCCTCCAATCTGGTGCTAACTGGTATAAATATTCCCAGGTTTTTGTGAATCAAAGTTTGTTCTACTTAATCTTCCCTTGATTGGAAAGAATCAAGTTCAGTCATTTCCCCCTTTCCAATAGCATACATTCAAAAAATTTTTAAAAACCTACCTTAAAATGTCCTAATCATAGAGAAAGAAGAGAATAATAATAACTGCCAAATATAGTGGCACATTTTTTCATGCCCCAAAAAGGCTTTACCCGTACTGTACCTATTACATATATTATCTCATTTAGTAGTCCACAGCAATCATTAGGGAAAGTATTGCTGCTCTCTTACTTTTCACAGAAAAGAAAGACCAAGTCACTTTCTAAAAGTAAAAGATGCACGGTTGGTAAGTGGTACAACCAGGATTCTCAAACTCAGGCTACCTGGCTTCATAATCTGCTCTTTTAGTTCTCTGCTATCCAGTCCCTCTGGATATATTAGAATCATATTATAAACAACATATCCAAAGAAATAAATACAAGATGCATAAAATGAAAGATATCAAATATTAAAAGTAGAAGAGAAAGCATGAGTAAGAGAAAGATTATATATTTGTATAAAGTAAAATTATATTCTAATGTACCAAAACAAATACTCAAAGAACAAATGTTCAAACTGTTCACCATTAAATCACTTCATTTCATATAACAGATTGCTACATTCACCTTTTTCAGCTCACTATTTAAGAAATATTCAGTAAGGTACAAAATACAGTGCTAGAAGTTGGGGAAACACAGAGCCCCTGTCTTCATGAAGCTTGCCTCCAGCATGGAAGTTGAGTCACCAAACAGGTGGACTAAGGTGTAAGTTTGTATGACTGAGCAACCGTAGGAGGTCGGGACAGCACAAAGCAGGGGCACCTAAAATAAATCCCACATGCTCATGTATGTGGGATTTATTCAGATGTGGGATTTATTCAGATGCATCCAGAGAAAGCAAATCACAAGAAAGACCTGCTAGAGAAAGATGAGTTTGACCAGGTGTGGAGGGGGAAGTCAGAAAAAAAAAAAAATGTAGCCTTTGCAAAGGCTCAGAGGTAAGAGTATTGCATATTCCAGGAACTGATAAAAGCTCAGAATGGCTGCTGATACGCATGCACTTTTCTATCCTCATCTTTACCATTTCTCATCTTTACCATTTTCCATTTTCCGATGGAAGAAATGCAAGACAAAAGCCCCAGGTTTGGAGGCACAAAGGTCCAAATTAACATTCTGGTTCAGACAAGTACAGTCCAATCTTAGACAAGATGCTTCCCCTCCCTAACCTTCAGGCTCAGTATTGATCAATGAATAGTAATGACATCTGAATGTATGAAAATGACTTGTACATAAATATTCGATAAATGAGTTTCCCTTCCTAGTAAATAGACTACATTTGCCTCAAGCTCGTTCTAAAAATATGAAGTGTTTCTATGTGTTTGTGGCTTGGTTTCAAATTCATGCAACCCAGTTTTTTATTTCATATATTATTGTTCTTACCAATAGGGCAAATTGGATAGATCCAATTGGATAGAGAACTATCTCCTGCTTTCCTCCCCAGGACTACTGGCATTTGGGGTGGGACAATTCTTCACTACATAAGATTGTCCTGCTTTTTATTGCAGAAGGTTTTCCAGCCCTCACTAGCAGCCAGTTAGTGCCAGAAGCACCTCAAGACATTGTGACAAATGAAAATTCCCCCAGTTTCTGGGAGCTCACTATTCACACACACACACACACACACACACACACACACACACACACACACACACACACCTCTCTCTCATCAGTGAAACCCTGAGGACTAAAAGGATGAAATGATTGCCCCAAAGTCAGAAACTAGTAAATATAAAGAAGATGCCTCAATTCTATGCCACCTGACTTACTTTTTGTCTGGGTTTTTTCTGATTCTAGTTAGTGATAGCCCCACACCATACACTTCCATTACATTTTTAAATTTTATTTGCCAACACATGACTTTATTTATTGGTGGATAGTATTGATCCCTGTCAATTAACAAATTCTGCATAAAGAGATTCCTACTTTAGACCAAAAGGAGAGCAAAATGGACAACTTCTTAAACCCCGCGAAAATTTAACAGATCCAGTTCTATTTTCCTTTCAGTGCATTCTATTATTACAAGAGTTTTTGTGGAAAATGGTTAGAGCCCTTTTTTTCCCCTAAAGAATCAGAATAATATACCATCTCTGCTCAATCCAGTAGTAATACATCATCATGCTACTAAAAAATCACTACAAATAACATAACCCGATAGCTACTGCTCAAACTTTACACACCATAGCTCTACTAAGCAATTCTAGTTCCAGAAATTTTTCAAATCTTGCTTCACATGCTCTGAAGCTTATTTTTTCATTTTTTGAGCCATAGATTTTATTTGAAGTTCTTTAAATACGTTCATCATCTGGGACTCATATTTTCAAGAAGTTCTTCAGGTCTGTCCTCCAGGTGGAAAGTCATGATTTGTGTCAACAGAGCTTTTATAAACACCTCTCAACTCCACTGAGTATACAGCTATTATGTGCATGCATTTACTTCCGGTCAAAGGACACAGCACATTGACCTTTCCTCAAATCCCAAAGTACCAAGGGGTATGAGTATTCACGACAGCCAGTGACCTACAGAATCTGTGGGAATTTTTAAGGTGACAAAGGTCAGGGGTAACCCCATGAATTTAGAAAAGGATATCAAACTGTTTTCTATTTTCCCTGAAGATTGAAAAAAGAAAGGAAAATATGAAGTAACAGAATGCTACACACATTGAAAGCTTCCCACATTTGAGTCACAAAATACAGGAGGAGAAAACTACTAAAAGACATTTGTATAAAGTGGTTTCTTTGTCACGAGAGAACATGTCAAGGCAAAGCTTCGGAGAAATGGGGAATGGGTGAGATAACTTTACAGGTCTTTTACAGATCCTTGTTTCCATGAAACTATCTTCAGGAAAAAGGGGAACCAAAGATTTTGTCTAGCTTCTGAAGAAACAAGGCCTTGGTAAAAAATCAAGATAATATCACCTGCTATTGTATATACACATTAAAAAAATCTTCCAGACTCCTTTATCTATTTTAAGCTTTACTGCCAAGATTTCTGTCTTGTACTTGGCCTCTGCTCACCTGATCCCATTTACATCAAAAGTAGAGGGTGGAATGAAATTACTCTCATAGCTATTTATATTAATTGTTTTCCTTGAAAGTATCATTAAATATTAAATACTTCCAAACCTTGAAAATTAATGAAAAAAGCATAGTTCTTACCTCTTTTCCATTTGTGTAAGTCACAGAAAAGGGGGTATTAAGCATTTTCATATAACTATTTTTAAATAATATATACTTCCTGGTGTTTCTCAAACTTTGTTTTTAGGTTGAAAAATGTGAAATGTCAAAGAACTATTATGAGTTCTTTGAGAAATGCACAAGAGACTGTGAGCAAGAAAATGCTGAGTTTTAGTGGTCTACATAGCACGTTAAATACATTCCTGTAGACATATAATCAGAATTGCCACATACATAATTTCTGAGAATACACACTCATATTTATATAATTCCCCTCATTAGTAAAGAACCATGAGTAAGTAGTAGATAGTGGAAATCTCAGCTAAACTATGCTTCAGAGGGGAAACAAGGATGTTCATTTTTCAAGTTATTTTTCCAAGAACTTGTAGCACTTATGAAATAATTATTTTATACTAACTATTACATAAAAAAAAGAATAGTATGCTTCTTATGCAAGCACAGTGTTAGGCCACCTAAAATAAATTTACAGGCCACGGTAAACAATAGGTAATGCAAAAGCGATTTCACAAAGACATGTCCTCAGCCTGTTTTTCCTAGCAGATGGGTCTCGAATACCAAGTACCTGCTATGCGAACGTCTCAGTTTGCCAGGGCTGCTGTAACAAAGCCCCACTGACTACTTAGCTTGAACAGCATAAATGTATTGACTCACAGTTCTAGAAGCCAGACGTGCAAATCAAGGTATCAGCCTGGCTATGCTTCCTCCACAGGCCATGAGGTCCTGGCCGTGGCTAGCAATCCAGGATGTTCCTTGGCTTGTGGCATAGCTACATTTCTGCTTCTGCCACATGGTCATTTCTCTCTCTCTATCTTCTAATGATTGTGTCCAAATTTCCTCTCCTTATAAGAATACAGTTGTTCTAGTTTGCTAGCTGCCAGAATGCAGTATACCAGAAATGGAACGGCTTTTAACAAGGGGAATTTAATAAGTTGCTAGTTTATAGTTCTAAGGCCGAGAAAATGTCCCAATTAAACCAAGTCTATAGAAATGTCCAATTTAAGGCATCCAGGGAAAGATACCTTGGTTCAAGAAGGTGATGACATTCAACATTTCTCTCTCAGCTGGAAGGGTACATGGCGAACATGGCAGTGTCTGCTGGCTTTCTCATGGCTTTACCTAAAAGGAACTCTCTCCAAAATGTTTCCTCTTTTAAAGGATTCCAGCAAGCAACTCCACCTTCAGTGGGTGGGTCACATCTCCATGGAAACAATCAAAATGCTCCCACTCAGCAGTATTGAATGAGGATCAAAGGGCATGGTTTTTCTGGGGTCCACCACAGATCAGACTGGCACAACAGTCATATTGGATTAGGACTTCCCTAGTCCATTTGGGCCTCATCTTAACTAATAACATTTTCAGAGATCCTATTTACAAATAAATTCACATGAAAGACTGAGGGTTAGAACTTGAGCGGTCTTTTGGGGCAGCATGATTCAATTCACAACTGGTGTAACAGTTTAGAACTGACCTAACAAAGCTTTCAAATAAACACCCCTGAAGTACTCAAGTACATTGATTGTTTTTCATTTAATGACATTATGGTATTGATGACTTTTTTCTTCCAAATCAAACCCCATAATGATTCAGATGCATTGATTTTACTTTTTTTTTTTGCATGGGCAGGCACTGGGAAATGAACCCAGGTCTCCGGCATGGCAGGCAAGAACTCTGCCTGCTGAGCTATCATGGCCTGCCCTAATTTTTCTTTTAATGATATTAAGTTTTGATGACTTTCAAAAAAACTTTAGCAAACTGGTGCAACTGTGAAAAAGAAAATATCCATTTTGCCGTGTCAGTCGTCATGAATTCACGTGCCCAAATATATTGAAATCTGAAGAATAGAGCAGGCCCAGCAGAGATAGTAATAAGTAGCTCAGCCTCTGGTTGACTGATTGCCTTTGCTGGGTTCCATGATCCTTTTTTTTTTATTAAACAGTCAGATGATGCCTAAAGATGGGGGGGGGGGTTGGCCTGCGTTGCAGAGCCATCAGTACATAAGGGTAGAATAAATCCATGAAATGTTTCAAGACCTCAACTTTTAGAAACTCCTTGTGATTACTGACTAGACCATAACCCAAGGAAGTCAGTAAAAAAATAAGTTACTTTACCAGTGTGCTGGTTTGAAAGGATGTATGGACCCCAGAAAAGCCATGTTTTAATCAAAATCCCATTTCGTAAAGGCAGAATAATCCCTATTCAATACTGTATGTTTGAATTTGTAATTAGATCATCTCCCTGGAGATGTAACCCAATCAAGAGTGGTTGTTAAACTGGATTAGGGGAGATGTGTTTCCACCCATTTGGGTAGGTCTTGATTAGTTTCTGAAGTCCTATAAAAGAGGAAACATTATGGAGAATGAGGGAGGTACAGAGAGAGTAGAGAATGCTGCAGCACCATGAAGCAGGGAGTCCATCAGCCAGCAACTTTTGGAGATGAAGAAGGAAAACGCTTTCCGGTGAGCCTCATGAAACAAGAAGCTGGAAGAGAAAGCTGGCAGCCTTCTCCACATGCCCTTCCAGCCAAGAGAGAAACCCTCAATGTTATCAGCCTTCTTAAACCAAGATATCCTTCCCTGGATGCCTTAGATTGGACATTTCTATAGATTTGTTTTAATTGGGACATTTTCTCAGCCTTAGAACTGTAAACAAGCAACTTATTAAATTCCCTTTTTTAAAAGCCATACTGTTTCTAGTATATTGCATTCCAGCAGCTAGCAAACTAGAACAACCAGCTTGCACTAAAAAGACTCCTGTGGTACAATGCACAGAATTGGTCCATGATTTCTTCTCATTGTCTCTTCAAGGAATGAGATTATCCCTCTTCTATTCCATATAGCCTCTCAGACCCAATTTTATAGTTTATTCTCCATTCAACAATTCCCTTAAAATTTCATTTTAACCTCCTTTCATGGACTGAGCATGAGCTCAGAGTACATGAGATCATGGTTGCTATGGCTGTGAATCCCTTATTGTGACCCTTTGCAGAGAGACAGTTATGGAGTGATTGATTCTGGTGCCTGAAATCTCCATTCACTGGCTGACATTGATCCTAAAGACAGACCTGGGGGAGCAGATATTATGCAAAATGATTCAGACAGAATTTTGGAAACATTTTTCCCAATACTTACCTCTTCCTCATACTTCTAAAATCTTATTTTCCGCAGCCACTTGGAGGGCAATGTAGTTCCACAGGAGGTTAGAGGTAGGGTTGCCATATGATCTTGAAACCCCATTGCTCAGTATATACCTGGAGGAACTGAGTGTGGGGACTTGCACACACTTGCACACTGGTGTCTGTGGTGGCATGTTTGCAATCCACAATGGATGGAGGTGGCCTAAGGGTATAACGACAAAGGAATAAAAAGGGGACCTATGGTGCATACATACAATGGACTACTGAGCGGCTTGCAAGAAGGAATGAAGTTGTGAAGCATGCAACTAGGCGAATGAACCTTAGGAACTGTATGCTGAATGAAATGGCGGAAACAAAAAGACAAATATTAACATGCCTCACTTATATTGACTAACTATAATATAAAAACTCAGTGAACTGATGTCGAGAACATGGGTTATCAAGTTGGGGCCTACTGTAAAGGGTCCTAGATTGTAAGCTTTTAAAGCAGTCACATATATTCATGTGCTGTAACTGTTATTTCTAAATTCTGAGATTCTGAGCTGTTTGTTTATAAGCTGGTTGTTCCCAGAAACGTTGGCGTTTTTTCTTTTCATTTATGTGACACCTGAGACTCAGAATTAGAGCTCTGAAGCTCTGAGAGTCAGCAGCATCCCATACAGGAACTGTTTAAAGAGATGAAAAAGGGATCTGACTTCGAATAGAGAAATGAATGAAGCTGATCTGGATAGAACTAAGGTAAATCAGAATACAAGGTAAAGGATGACATTGTGGATAGAACTAAGGTAAATCAGAATACAAGGTAAAGGATGACATTGTCCATATTTTAAAATGGCAACTACTGGCTGAGACCCAAGGAAGAGATGTTTATTTGGTGCAAAACTTATATTTTGTCTAGTGCATTTCCTAATTTAACCTGTATGGTCAGTTTAGTTGAACATCATTAAGTACATGGAATCTTGAATAGGGTGTGAGACTTTGCTGGTCCCCTTGGGGCACTTTCTTCTTTGGGGAAGAAAGGAGGAAATATTCAACTTCCCCATTTGGAGAATTGCTAATGTTCCTGCAGGCATAGAGACAACCAAATTAATAGGCTAGCCCTCAGTCTTGGGTTTTGCGCTATGAAACTCATTCCTGCAAAGGATAGGCTAAGCCTACTTAAAATTATGCCTAAGAGTCACCCCCAGAGAACCTCTTTGCTGCTCAAATGTGGTCTCTCTCTCTCTCTCTCTCTCTCTCTCTCTCTCTCTCTCTCTCTCTCTCTCTCTCTCTCTCTCTCTCTCTAAGCCCACACAGCAAGCGAACTCACTGTCCAACCCCTCTACATGGGACATGACTCCTAGAGGTGTAAATCTCCCTGGCAATGTGGGTGAGAAACCCCAGGATGAGCTAGTACCTGGCATCAAGGGATTGAGAAAGCCTCCTTGACCAAAAGGGGGACGAGAGAAATGAGACAAAATAAAGTATTAGTGACTGAGAGATTTCAAAGAGTCAAGAGGTTATCCTGGATGTTATTCTTATGCATTATATAGATACTCCTTTTTTAGTTTATGGTGTTTTGGAGTGGCTAAGGAAAGTGCCTGAAACTGTTGAGCTGTATTTCACTAGCCTTCATTCTTGAAGACGATTGTGTAATGATACAGCTTTTACAATGTGACTGTGTGAATGTGAAAACCTTGTGTCTGATGCTCTTTTTATCTAGGATATGGACAGATAAGTAAAAAAATATAGATAAAAACAAATAATGGGGGGACAAAATAAATTTGGTAGATGAAAATACTAGTGGTCAATGAGAGAGTGGGGTAAAGCATATGGTATATATGAGTTTTTTCTTTTTTCTTTTTATTTCTTTTTCTGGAGTGATGCAAATGTTCTAAAAAGTTATCATGAAGATGAATACACAAGTATGTGATGATACTGATAGCCATTGATTGTACACCATGTATGGATTGTTTCTATGTTAAGATTTATAAATAAAAATATATTTTTAAAAATCTTTCTTCTCAGCAGGCAGAGTTCTCGACTGCCATGCCAGAGACCCAGGTTCGATTCCTGGTGCTTGCCCATGCAAAAAAAAATCTTCCTTTCATGAGTGTATTAGTTAGGGTTCTCTAAAGAAACAGAATCAACAGGGAACACTTGCAAATATAAAATTTGCAAAAGTGTCTCACGTGACTGCAGGAACGCAGAGTCCAAAATCCACAGGGCAGGCTGTGAAGCTGATGACCCCGATGGAGGGTCTGGATGAATTCCACAGGAGAGGCTCACCAGCCGAAGCAGGAATGGAACCTGTCTCCTCTGAGTCCTCCTTAAAAGGCTTCCCGTGATTAGATTAAGCATCACTCATTGTAGAAGACACTCCCCTCTGGCTGATTACAACTGGAATCAGCTGTGGATGCAGCTGACGTGCTCATGATCTAATTCTATGAAATGTCCTCATTGCAACAGACAGGCCAGCACTTGCCCAACCAAATAAACAGGTACCACCACTTGGCCAAGTTGACACATGTCCCTGACCATGACAATGAATATCTCAGCTTATGTTGAATACAACAACGTCCATGCAGAACCCAGAACAGAAGCTGAAAACCCTAAGGAGGCTTTGACAACAAATAAGTCAATCAGAGCCAGGGGGAAAAGACACAGGCCTGAGAGTACTTTCATCAAGCTATTTTGGAGGGGGAAAGTTAAACTGCATTAAGTTAACTTGCACTTAGTAAGAGGTTTCCAATGCAATGCCAGTACAGAAGAGCTTCGCGTTATGAAGAGAGCACTGGTCAGGAAATCCAAGACCTGCCTTAGTTGCATGTCACCAAAAAGCCACATGATCTAAGTAGTCTTGTCCAAACCCGGCCATCTGTAAAATGAGGGGGACTTATAGTAATGATGAACTCTTAGGCAACTTCCAATTTTACAACTGTTCTGATATTCTAGACTTATAGAAATAAGGGATTGGCAATTTAACTGTGTATACTACACTCAAAATTCCTAATGCTTTGTGATCAAATTTTGAGCTATTTAAATGTCATTTCCTTAGAGAAGTCCTTCTACCTAATGCAGAACCCTATCCCAATCATTATTTATCCGTTTACTCCATTTTGGTCTTAACAGCTGATAGTGTGTTAATTTATATTCTATCTTCCCGTTGGGGAGGACAGGAACTTGTTCAAAAGGTTGTATTCCCATCACCTGGGACAGTGCCTGGTCTAAATGAATGAATTTTGCCCCATTCAACTTTTTACTTTTGTTCTGACATTTTGATTTTTAACATGAACTCTTTCAAATAACAATCTAATCTCTAATCCTTAAAACTGAAAACATTGGCCTTTCTGAGTAAGGGCATGTATATTTACATAATAGATACATTGGCCTTTCTGAGTAAGGGCATGTATATTTACATAATAGATACTTGATTATTGCATACGTCATTGTGAAAAGTCAAATAGGATTTAATCTGATAGAAAAGCAAAGAAAACAATTTCTATAGAAACTGTAGTACAAAAGAAAATGTTTCACTGAAATACTGAGGGAAATAAAAATAGGCCTTGAAACCGGAAAAATATTGTTAAACTCTGGTTCTCAAGTTTTTTTGTTTTCTTCCCTCCTTAGTTCAGTCAATAAATATCTCTTGACATTCAACCAAGACCTAGGTGTTAGAAAGACAAAGATGAATAAGATATGATCTATGCTTGAAAAAATGCAGAGTTTAGTGGGGACAACAAAAAATCACATGACTTATGCTACTTCAGGATCAGGAAAAAAAAGAGCATATAACAAATAGAACCTTCTTCCTAAAATGTGTAATTCCTGCAACTTAAACAGTCTACTTTTTGAAAACTTTTATGAGAGGAATTTCTTCCTACATCCAGATGCTTGACACTTGAAATAGAAAAGTGCTTCATTATTTAGCATGGGTGGAGATGTTTTATTTTGCTTCTGTATGTGGTCTTTATATTGTATTCTAATGCCCAATTTGTTCACTTTGCTTTAAATCAGCCCCAGTAATGATACTAGAAAAGGTTAATATTGTATTAATTTTCTTACTGGGTAATATATTGTAGAACAGGAAAAAAAGCATAAAAAAAAAACAATGAGGCTACAACCACTCTTGTTGATTTAAATGATTTTTTCTTCACTCTTTGAATTCTGTATTTCCTTGCTGGGGCCCCTCCACCATAGACTATTCAAAGGAAAATATTTAAATTAGTCTATGCATTTTACCACTAATTAAGAATTCAGTAAAAGGGAGAACAACTACTGCTCAAACAGGGATTTGTGTCTTGGTGAATTTCAGTTATTTCATCTACAATTATCATGGTTAGAGGAAAAAGACAAAGTCTGGGAATTCTAGACCTAGATAGCTAGTTGAGTGACACTAGATAGATTTAGCATGAACTTTTCTTGAACTTTGAAGCCTTTGAACTTTTCTTGGCTTAAGTTTTTTTTAATCTGGGGAATAAAAAAAGAGAGAGAGAGACCAAACCAGATAATTTCAATAGTTTCTTCAATTCTAAGTTTTCTATGCATGTATTACGAATAATTTAAAACTTTCTATTATCTGACCACATAATTGAAGTACAAACCACTACTTGTGGCCTGTGAGCAATCCAGTACTTTTCCCTAAGTACACATCACAAGCAATAACAATGAGTGTACGCCACTTTGAGACACAAAACTCACAACATAACTGAGATTTTTTAAAAAACATGAAGAATGACCTACAAGTTAAATAAGATTACTGACTATCACAGAGATTGGCATATCCTAGCAGTTCCCAAACGTGGATGTCAATCTGAATCATCTGGAATATACTTAAAAAACTAAATCACAGTATTTCATCATGGGGCCCAGGACGACTTTTTAAATTCTCTCCTGTGATTTTGATGCGTAGTCAAGTTTGTGAACCACTATTATAAATAATAAATGTTATGAGTTCTGAACACTAAGAAACCTCTGTGCCCTAAATTAGTTGGGGAAAGCTAATAATAATAGGTACTATTGAAATTGATTCATAATTTTTCCTTGATCAACCAGTAACGATTCAAAGAAAACTGAAAGTAGTAATTCCTTAGGGGTATGATAATCAGCCAGACTTTTCATACAGCAAGTGAACTGCAGTCAAAGAAGCCCATATAGTCTCTCCCAAATCTCACAGCAATAATAATTATTATCTTATTTTTTGTATAGTGTTTTACTGATTACAATGTGCTCCGCATGAATTCTCATTTGAATCTTACTCAGTTATATTATCCCCATTTTAAAAATCAGGAAATTGAAGCTCAGAGATAATTATCCCAGGATCACACAGATAAGTTAGAAACTTAAGTTTAAATAAAAGTTTTTCTGACTCCAAATGCTTCTTAGCTAATCTAATAAACAGTCAAAGTTGTTCTTGATATTAGATTTTATCTAAAGCCTCTAGTGTGTTTGTATAACAAGCAAAATTTTATTTAATTTAGGTGGGCAAGACATTTTTATTTCTGTAAACTTACAAATATTTCTAGTCTACATGACTCTTAAGTCAGAATCACTCAAAACAACTCAATTTAATATTCAGAGTAATCTACTCCTACTTTTCCTGCTACATCCAAAAACCCAGAGAAAATTCTTTACGTTCCATTCAAGCTTGTAAGGAAATTAGTTCTCCCACTTGGAAGCAAACAAACTTGAATGTAACAGAAGGAAATGAACAAAGAAAAATGGAAAACCAAAGACTGTAGCTATTACCCAAAAGAAAATTCCACAAGGGGTAGGTATCCTTTTATAAGGACAGAGATCCTGAAAGAGAACAGAAAGCAGGTTTGGGAGGCAGATGAACAAATTACCTTAGTCTATAAATTTCTATTTCCTCATCTGTAAAATGGAGATACATGAAATATATCCTATTGCATTAGCTTTCCATTTCTGCTAAACAAATTAGCACAAACCCAGTGGTTTAAAACAACATTGATTTATTATCTTGAGGTCTGGGATGTCAGAAATCTTAAGGCAGGTCTCACTAGGCTAAAATCCAGGTGCACAGGGCATCCCACCTTCTGGAAGCTCTAGAGGAGATTCCATAATCTGCCTTTTCCTGCTTCCAGAAGCCACCTACACTCCTTGCCTTGTATCCCCTTTCCATCTTCAAAACCATTCATAACTAGCGGAGTTGTTTTCATATCTCATCACCTCAGCACGGGTTCTTCTTCCTTCCTCTTCCACATTTAAGGTCCCTTGATTACACTCGGCCCACCTGGATAATTCAGGATTATCTCCCTAATTTTTAAGGTCAAGTGACCAGTAAGCTTAATTCTATCTTAATACTCCTTTGTCATATAACATAACATATATGTTCACAGGTTCTAGAATTAGGATGTAGAACTCTTTGAGAGCTCATTTTGCCTATCACACCTATTTTGGTGGTGTGTTAACACAGATAATTAGCTCATTAAATCAGAACCACATGAATTAGAGATCTTATACAGTATCTAACTTTACTAATAATTTTAAAAATACAAACAATTAAGAGACACAGGCAAAGCACAGAGGTCCAAAACACTGACTCTCCAAATCTTCCTGCTTTGGACATGAGCTTTCTGGGCCAGAACAACAGATGAGATCTCTAAAGTCATCCACTTTACAATTCCCATTTTTTACCACAAGCAATCCCTAACCAGGGATATCCGACTCAAAATATCTATAAATAAGGAATATCATTGGTCTATGTTTAAAGGAGATTATACTGGGCCACCTGCCTTCTCTTCCCCTACCCAGGAGGTTACCCTAGTAAAGACAGAAGTAATAGGTCAAGGACCAGCTATTTCAACTCCTTCCTCCCAGGAAGGCTATTATATAATGAGAAATTATTTATATAAAGTGCTTATCACAGTGTATCGACATAACAGATGCTCATAAAGAGCAGCTATTTTATTACTATTGTCATCGCATCGAGTGAACATCTGTTACTTGCTCATAATTTTCATTGTGCAAAGTATTTGAGGGACTGAGTGTCAGGAAGGACAGTTGAGACGTGGTCCTTTCTTCCCAACGTGTAGGTGCTCTTAGAAGTTCTTAAATAATGACAATAGACAACATGTTCGGCTACATAAGAAATACAGACTAAACATGCAACAATTCAAGTAATAAAACAAATAGGAGATGTTTCACACACAGTGCGTAGGCTGCGGTGGTGGCTGGTGGTGGTGAGAAGGAAAGGGA
The DNA here is from genome assembly GCA_004026745.1 of Myrmecophaga tridactyla. Taxonomy (NCBI): domain Eukaryota; kingdom Metazoa; phylum Chordata; class Mammalia; order Pilosa; family Myrmecophagidae; genus Myrmecophaga; species Myrmecophaga tridactyla. Next base: position 69,263 of record PVIY010006274.1, read on the forward strand.
ACGGCAGGAAGACAGATCTGGATGAGACAGAGGATTAGTTTTCTAGTGAGAGAAGTTCAGAGAGGACTGATCCCAGGTCAAGGGCTTTGAGCGCTAATCTAAAGAGCACAAACTTCCTTCTATAAGGGATCACTAAATTTTGTGTGTACTTTTTTTTAACTTTTTATTGTTGTAGCATACATGCAACTCAAAATTTCCCATTTTAACCACTTTCAAGTGTTCAATTTGGTGGTATTAACTACCATCTCACTACCATCCACGAGCCAAACTTTTTAACCACTCCAGACATAAACTCTCCATCCATAGAACAATAATGTCCCATTCTTCCCACTCTTTAAGGGACCCTGGTTACCTGTTACCTACTTTCTGTCTCCATGAATTTGCTTATTATCCTGGATATTTCACATAGGTAAGATCATGTAATATTTGAGCTCTTGGTCTTTCTTATTTCACTCAACATGATGTCTTCAGGCTCATGCATATTTTAGGATATTTCAAAATTTCATTTCTTTCTACTGCTAAATAATATTCCATTGTATGTATATATATATCACATTTTATTTATCCATTCACCCACTGCATTTTTTTATGGAACTACGGCATCATGAAATCAGCTGTTGGTCAGAAATTATTAGTTTTGTTTTTTTTATTATTATTTGTTTGTTCTAGGGTATATCCAAGGATGCAGGGTATGCACCCAGTTAGATACTCCTCCATTTGTCAAAAACAAAAAATGAAGATGATCTATTCCCTGATCTGATTTTACAGGAAATATGTAAGAAATCCTCCAAAGTCTGCCAAAGCATGGTTCTTTTTTAACTTTCAATGGTGTTTCAAAGCCAGGATTTAAATCAAATAATGAGACTATCTCTCTGTGGATGAATATTCAGGTCTATAAAACAGAAGCAAGAAAGCTTATACTATAAGCAAGAAACCTTATACTATAAAGGTTAGAAATAACCTCAAGTTATATAACACCATTTCCAGCATATGTTGGCATATGATAAAGGTGGTCACCATTTTCTCCTACAAAAGAGATAATTCTTCCCTTGGAGGCTGCCCCACCTGACTTCAGTTTTATTGCCTCTACTTAATTTGCCCATATTTGAGTTGAGAGCATCTGGTAATAAAGTCTTTGTCTTTAGGGGAAGATTGGCCTCTCTCTGCTTGGAATTTACCTGCTGCCCTGCGGAACAGGATGGCCAGGACCACCAACTATCTGGAACAAAAGTGGTGATTTAACTTTAATGTTCTTCCTGTTGTTCCTTTTCCAGAGGACTACTTGCTGCTCTTTCAAGGACTCCCAGTGACAATTCACTGTCTCCCAGTTCATTTCTTTTGAGCAATAGATAAGCTTAGCAAAAACGTCTTCCTATGTCATGTGCAACCACCATCCCAAGCCCCATTTCATTCTAAACCTCTTACAAATCTAGCCTACCTTGGGCTCTCTTCATAATTCGTCTGGGAATGAGAACAAGTTTCTCATGTGTAGATAACTAAATTTACTTAACCAAATCTTCTTAGCCTCTTTAAACTCACACCTCTTTTCTTAGCAAAGAGAAGGAAAATCAGTGAGATAGGAAAGTAAGTAATACATCAAATACTCAAATCATTAGCAAATGGGAAGAGACATTTATTGTTGTTTTCTGTTCCCTTTTTTCTGGTGCAGAAATAACTCATTTAATGTGCCATTCACAATACCAGATTACTTGTATACATGATTATTTCAAGGAGTTGGAATTTGACCAACTTCAAGGCAACTGGAGTTTCAACCTGGACACTAGCCTGGAATCTTTTTTTTTTTTTTAATTTGCATATGGGCAGGAGGCACCAGGGATCGAACTCCAGACCTCCAGCATGGCAGGTCGGAGCTCTGCCTGCTGAGCCACGGCAGCCGCCCTAGCCTGGAATCTTTATGGCCACACAGAGCCACCGATCACTGCCAAATGATTGACCTCAACCCTTAATCCTTCAGATTCACAGGAAAGAGAATCGGATTGTGCACTAGCCAGTTCGGTGCACTGAGTGGCTTTGGATCAGATGTCCACTTTAGCCCAATACTGAGTTGAGCAGTGACATTTCAGAAAGAGCTAGGACTTTAGAAACTGAGTCCTAAAACTGAATGAAGAAAACACATCTGAATAGAAAATGCAACTCAAAATGGTGTGCATGCAGTAATCAGCTGATACTGCTGAAATTACAAGGCTAGTCAAAAGCACCTTGACCCTAGTAGCTCAGCATAGCTGAGGTTAATAATTGCTTGAAAGTCAAGAAACCTATTAGGTCTGTGTGCTCAGTCACCAGACTATTATCAGAAATTTTTCCTGAAGGAGGTTGTCTCCCGAATGATACTTCCAACAAGTCTTTCCCGCCAACAATGGCAGGTTTCCCATAAGAATTCCGTATTCTTCCTCCCTGTCCCCAGATGTTCAGGCAGAGGACACACTAGCTGGTTGAGGGTGGAGTGTAGAAAGTCAACAGCAAGGACTAGGACAATCCCTGCAATAACACTGGAAGGGTGAGCTCTTCAACCTCTGGCAAAGTCCTGGTGGTAAGGACTAAATCCACAAGGGCTCACAGTAATTATTAAAGTCCCTACAGTTTGCCTAGAATGAGATCCACATTTCTCCAGAAGCCAATACCCAGTTTCAGAAGAAATGGATCACAACATTGTGGAATGGATCGAGAAATCAGAACAAAGGAGGAGCCCAGAGAACTGAGCCAACAAAACGATGACTTGGCTAATTCCACCAGTGGATGGATGTCAAATTTCTATATGCAAAAAAAGTTTTGAAGGTCCCCCAAATTCATCATATAACAAAATACCTGTGGATAAAGTATGTCTACTTTGTAAACATTAGTTATGACCCTCCACAAAATGCATGAATCAAGTAATTCTCAAACAACCCCTTCTGCTAAAAGGTCCTGGCTTAAGTATCTTAAGTGCTGCTGCACATAATAGAGGTAAATCTAAGTGGCTCTGAGCAACAATATTCTTTCTATCTTGGTGCATCTGTAGAAACAGAATAATCCTAGTTGGTGCTACCTCTGCTCTCATCTTCTGGTTTTAAAAAGATGGAGGAGTCATATGAGAAGATGTTTTGTCTTCCGTTCCTGGTAACTAAAGAACAGTTACTTATAATTTCTCCCTGAGCTGCTGTTCAGCTTGGATAATTTCAGGTAAAAAGAACCATTGCTTATTGTTTCACAAAGTATATTTCTCTGAACTAAAGAATTGCTTATGACCTTGAATAGGGAAATTATTTTTTACTACCCTGTTACATCCCTAAGAAACACTAAAAAAAAAAAAAAAAAAAAAAAAAGACCTAGCCTGGCTGATGTAGTAAAGTCAGCATCTCATGAATATATCACTGTTCAATCTCATCTATTGTTACTGAGAAACTGCTGATCACCCGTATTTACAACCAATGTATACATATGAAGCAGAACATTTACATGAATTGTTTAAATATTTTCCAATAAAGAACTACCTAACAGCATTATCTAGCACAGGCCTCCTCTTGCTTGTTTTATTAACAGGCACACTTTGCAGAGTGCCCTTCCACAAATGCATGGCTGAGGAATGAAGGCATGGGAGGGAAGCTGGCAGGGAGGATATTGCTAAAACAAGTCGAGTACATGAATATATTAATCACACAGACCGCTCTCAATTATTCAGGAACTGGCATTATAGTGTGAGATCAGCTTAGCCCCTGGTTCCTGCTCCTGTCAACAGAAGACATATTTATTAAAGTCTCACTCTACAGCTGGCACTCTGGTGAGATGCTGCAAAAGAGAGAGAAAGAGGGAGAGAGGAAAAAAAAAAAGAGGAAAGGAGAAAGAGCAGGAAAGAGGGAGGGAAGGAGATTTCGACACTGCCTGAGGAATGCATCCCTGATTGTGAAGATAAGATGTACCTGTGGACAACCAAAGAAGGAGTGCTACTCGAATATTGCCTTGTTTCTCCTTCCTTTCACCAGTGATTTTGGGGGGGTTTCATTGTTTATTATTACATTGACCACAAGGCATTTAAGAGAATTGGAACCTAATGAGGCAATTATTTTTCTCCTATGTAATGAGAAAAGTCTTAACCAGAGAAGAGGGAAAGAAGGTAAAACTACTAGTAAAAAGAAAATATGAGGTTATCTATGCACATCAATTTCTATGTCCTAACATTTCCACGTTAGCATGGAAAATCAAGTAATAGCTTTATTGGGCACGTCAACATCATATACAAATTATGATATAGATATATAGATGTTCTACATATACAAAACAGTCACTTACTAAGGTCCTAGTTCCCTTTAAAAGTAATAATATAATCAAGCTAATGGATTTACATGTTTAGAATACAAGAGACCTTGGTTTTAGGGAGACCTCAGTTTGAGTACTAATTCCCCGAATTACTAACTTATGACCCAGGTGATAAGGGAAGATAGTTTAACTTTTCTGAGCCTTGATTTCCTTCTGACAAACATGGATAACTACAGCGATTTTTCAGGAAACGATGAACATTAAAGTAAATGATGTGAGTAATTGCACCCAGTACGGGGCCTGGCACATAACAAGGGATTAATAAATACCAGTTGCCCTTCCCTCTAAGCACAGATCTGAAGTTTACAGTTAAGGGCATTAAAGAAAAATAATGACTCATCCAAAGATGGTATTTTTAAGGAATGCAAAATTAAGAAGAGAATACAGCAACTGCAGTTAATTTAAGAATATCATCCAGAAGCAGACATTTTGCCTTAGAGAAAAATTTTAGGGTGTTCCTTCACTCTGGACTAAGAGTAGTTAGCATAGACTTCTGTTAGAATATTTGCTGTTTCTCTTTTCATAATCAACTGTGTGCATGTCTATCTAATTCACCCTCGAGTCAACTCTAGGAGGCAAGCAACCATATTTTACACGTAACTTAGCATTTTAAGATGACTACACACGTGAGTGAGCAAGTGAATAAGGACAAGGTGACTGGAATCCTGAAACCACCTCTGTGTCAATGAAACACACTTCATATGGCAAATGAGTACCTTCCAGGCTATTGCTCAGCCTATAAGCATGAAATATAAGCTAAATAAAGAAATTAAAGACATTTAAATATGGGAAAGAAGTGGGAAGAAAAGAATACATTTTGTGCATCTGGAACGATAACTACGTTGAAATTTTTTAAAACGACACACTGGGAAAAAGACAGAAGAAAATACAGCAAAGCATTAATGATCAAGATCAATTACATTTGAAAGGCCACTATAAATGCTTGTCTTATTTGATCTCCCTCTCAATGTGACCCAGCGGTTTCTTCTTGCCATACTCATTTTTCTGAAAAATCTTCCTTAATCATTTATGCAATCAATCAGTAAATCAACTTGGATAACTCAAGCACTTCCCATGTGCTGGGCTCCTTGCTAGGTATTGAGTAAGAAGGGAACCAGCCTGGCACAACCCCAGTCTTCACTGTTCACACCAGAAAGACAAAATGCTTCAGAAGAGAACAGGCAGTTAGAAAGGGGCAGGGCGGCAGTGCATGAGGCTAGCACCCACCTTGCTCAGGGATGTGGGGAAGCCTCTTGGAGGAAGTAACTTTTAAACTGAAACATAAAGTATAAGAAAGAGCACTGAAAAGAAGAAATGAGGAAGAAACCTAGAAAGAGAGAACATTTCATTGGCTTCCACTGCTGCCATCCATGTACTAATACCTCTTAGCCTTGTATTTTCAGTCCAGAAATTTCTCATAACCCACAAGCTTGTCTAGAGCCTTTAACCACCTTATACTCAACATGCCCAAATGGGAACTTGTCCTCTCCGATTCCTCTACTCCTTCAAAAAGAAAAAAAAGATAAAAAAAACAAAAACAAAAAACAAAGAGCACACCTACGCCAGCTTCTCCAATCACCCAAGGCAGAAAGCTTAAATAATCCTATATTTATCTCCCTTGCCTTCCCTATCCCATCATCATGAAACACTATGCCCTCAAACTCTCAAAATATTCCATCGTCCTCCCCACATCCACATCCACGCCAGGCCCTCGCCATCTCCTGGAAGGACTATCAAAATAACTGCCAGATCCTCCTGCTCGGTATGTTCCTGCTTCCAATCTCACCACAACCCCCGCCCCCCCAAGCCATCTCTCCCACCTCCCGCATAGGAGTACCACTAAAATGCAATCTGATCCCGTTTCTCCATGACACCTTCAGTGTCTCCCTTGCCACAGTGTAAATTCTGTATGGCATCTGACATCCTTCGTCATCTGGCCTCAGCCTATCTCTACATCTGACCCTACCACGTATACCCTCTTCATACTTCAGACACGCTCCATGCCCAATAATCAGCAGACTTCTAAAAAGCCTGCATAAAGCTTCTAAAATCTTCCTTCTTCCTAGGGTGTACTGTCTGCCTTCCTTTGCTTTTTATCCAGCAAAATATTCCTTCTCCTTAAAAAATGGACTCAGTATCTCCGCTTCCATAAATCATCTTCTGACACTCCATGATTGAATTTAGTGTTCCTTTCCGTAAATCCCATTGTATCGTCTACTTTTCTCAATGACTTAAAAAAAAAAAAAAAAACTTTTTTCTCTGTCTGCAATACTTCCCGAAACAAATTTTACTCCTCTGATTTTTTGTTCCTTTTACTTTTCCTCAACCTTAAGATCCCTCCGATCATCACTTCCTAAGACTTCAGAGATCCCTAAACAGGTCAGCCCTTTATTTAATAAACTATTCTGAAACCGGGTTGTTGTTGTTGTTTTTTTATTTCCAGAACTTTTCTTACTTTGAAAGTATAAATTCATTACAGTAATTTTTTAATTAACAACTTTCTCCCCTTTAGACTATCGGAGTCTACTCTGTTCAAGGCTGATGGTTTACCATGCTAACCATTGCATGAAGCACATTTCATCCCTGCAACCACGTTACAATATTATTAATGCCATCTTTAGGGGGTAGAGAAAATAAGGCTTTGAGATCCCATGAAACTTTCCCAAAGTCAAACATATTAAGTGGAGTCAGGATTTTAAAACGTTTAAAAACTTTAGAGCATAAGCTTTAAAAACATCATGTAACTATTTGTTGAATGAATGATCAAACAAATTCTTTATTGAATAAGTGATCAGATAAATTCTTTTTATCGATCATATTTTGTTTGTAAGACTACAAGTGCGTTCTTTCTCTGCATCATGCTATTTTTTTCAAGATTAGACATAATGACAGAAAAAGAATACCTTAAGAGAATATTTTAGCTCAGCTAAATTTTATATAAAATATCTTAAATCATATTTTGCTCTGAATCAAAGACATTTGTAGAATAGAGATAAATTAAGGTTAAAGTTATGAGATGGAATAAAAAGCAAATATGGCAATTCTCCAAAAGGAAGAAGCAAGAAGCCAGACAGATGTACTGTCAGAGACCTGGGGAAATTTCTATCATAAAAAAATAATTATGAAGGAAAGAAGATGTGGCCATCACTGCAATTTCTTGTTCATATCTCCTTAGCACCGACCCACCCATGCTGAGGACTGCTTATTAGGACACCTGTGTCTCCCTGCCTGCTCTGTCTTTCCCAGCATTGGAGACATGCTCCATCTGTGCACAACTGCAGACCGGAAGTCCTGAGAGTTAATGCCCCTTAAGGAAGAAGCCCTTAACCTATGTTGGATGGGATCAAATTCCCCTCCTTCCTTGCACTTCTGTGGGGATGACCTTGGAAGGTATTCTACATGTATCCCAGAGTGCCCCAGTGACATTGAGACTCAGTTGCCCATTGCCTGATGACACACTATTGGCTTCCTTCTCTTTACTATCTTACTTCATTCCCCTCCCAGTGTTCCCTGCTCCTCCCAAATAAACTGCTTGCACTCAATCCTTGTCTTACAGTCTCCTTCTGAATGAATCCAAACTAAGACACAATAAAAACTTCAGGTTCTGATGAAAGTACACTGGCAAATATCAGAGCTGGGGAAAATACCAGGAAGTAAAAAAATGTTCATCATAACATTGAAGGGATCCAGATTTGAAGGGAAAAAAAGAAGCAATGATATGACACAAAAGTGGATGTACACAAGCTAACTCCTAACAGTTTTGTGTATACTCTTAAATAAATACTGTATCAAATTATGAAACTTGGAGGTGTGTTTGCATGTCCTTATTGAATAAATAGATGGCTGGAATATTCTAATGCTGAATTTATAATTTCATTGATGGATCCTCAAAGTAAACCTCTTCTTTTTATGGACTCTTTATCAAATAGCTGTACAATGACACAACAATACTGCAGCTTACTTTAAAGACTCTCCTCGCTCTATATGCACATTATAAAATCTATAGTCTGTTTAGAACTTCAAGCTTACTGAGTAGGAGAAGGTATTAACAATATATTCGTTGTTAGCCCTGTGTGCCCCTTCTGTCAGAGAATAAAACCATACTGAGAAAATCTTCAGTTAAATGGTGTTTAAAAGGAAATACCACTGTAATAAAAGCTCTAGCGAGACTCTATTTTCAGATTAGCAATCAATCCTCATTTCCTGTTAAGTGACTTCAGTGTCACTATTGGAGAAAGGGCTGTGTTGGTTATTATCTCCTCCGGTCTGCAATTGAAGTCTCAATATGCAACCACTTCTGATTTAGCACTAAATCCCTGAAGCCAGCGCTGATCCGAGGGAAAATGTGAGCACTAAATGCTTCGCTTCAAATGATGTTTTCACTTTTTCCCATCATCCCATTGCCCTAGTCTCACTTGCCTAGATCCATCACTTATCTCAGTCCTTCTGCAAGGTATATACAGGGAAGTACCACCTCCAATGGACAAGGGATTTAACCAATGATTGAAGAGCCAAGAGGGAAATGGAACAGAACAACTGACTCACAGATCACAGCTTGAACCACTAGACCGGACTTCCTCCCCAAGAGGGAGATGAATCAGTCAACAGTGATTCATCCCACCAAGGAAATGTTTCTTCACTATGAAGGAGAAGTTCAGCCTAAACACAATAATACAGAAATTTAGAGGAGGTGTTGAAAAGGACAGGTTATTTAAATTCAATAGACGTAAACTATTGAATGCCAACATGCAATTATGCACTGTCAATGGTCTGAAAATACAAAAAGTAGGAATATCGTTCATTGTAATATCTGGAAGCAACGATTAATATTTCATTTTAAAACATCATCAAAAAAATGTAGGAAAAATGCACATATTTAAATTGACTAAGCCAAGCTCTAAAAACATTTTGACTTTGCAAATGTAAACTGTTATTTAAGTAGACTATTTTGAAGAATAATTTTAAACTTTGGCAAACTCACAGAAGAGAATTTTAATAAAGATAAATTTTGTTCAAATGACTGGCTGAAAGGCACATTAATTTAATAAAATAATAATAGCCACCGTTTATTGAATGTGTACTATGTGTCATCTCTAATTTTCATAACAACCCTCAAAATAAATCTCATCTGCATTTCGTTAAAGAGTGATTGGAGGTTCAAAGAAGTTCAGTGATTTGTCCAAGGTGAAGTAAGCATATGTTCTGAAATTCAAACTCAATCCATTCTGGTTCCACAACCTGGTAATTCTCCTCTCTCTCCCTTTCTCTCTCTCTCTATTCCTCTCTCTGTCTCATGCACATACGAACACATGTACACGTAGTAATTAAAATGTTCAGGTATGAGATTTTATAGCAAACTTGTTATTGTTCCCATCCAACTCAGTCAAATACCTTTGAGTAATAGACTCAAATAGGACTGTTCCAGTTTATCCCCTTTCATAGTTAAGAAGCAACCAAAGCTAAAATAAGTGAATCTGAGATCACTGTATACATAAGATGAAACTGCCAATCTTAATGTTAATTATCTAAAGATCCAGGCACATTTATACCTCTAGGTCAGCAGTCCTTATTTTTAATTTGTTTTATGAATTATTTTAACAGTGGTTTTTATATAGGCCAAAGGATCGAGACTTTACCATACTTCACAGATCAAAATTACATTATCTACTAACTTTAATGAAGCCTTTAAGACAAAAAAAGGCTTTCAGGCTTAAGAGGCTCACCAAAACCCTCAGACCATCTGATGGTGTGGCCAGTATGGGGAAGTTGTATAGAATAAGTAAGATTACATATAATATGTCCCATATACCACAACAATTATTATTATTATAGCAATAACTATCTAACGTCTAATTCTCTCATCAACCCCATAGTGTCAGTACTATTTTCATCTGTGTACCATAAACAGAGTATGCTCATGAAATAGAAACTATGCCTCAGAAAGATTGAGCAATTCAGGTGACTAGTAAATGAAAGAGCTGCTCTTCAAAGTCAGAAAAGCCAGTGGTCTTAACCATCATGATTTTCTGCCTCCCAATTTCCATGGGGGAATACAAGACACCATCATATAGGCCCAAGCCTTCAAGTCACCTTTCCCTGTTTGACCTCAGAACTCCAAATTCTACACAAGTTATATTATACTGACAACTGTACTTCTGAAATGCAAACAATGAAGCACTGATGAGTTCCGATCCACTTCAAATCCACCTCCGACCGTGGTGCTGTGCTTTTGGCATGTTGGCAAGCCTCTGGTTACTGGGCCAAGAATTCCTACATCGCCCAAACCTGTGGCGTTCCTGTCATGGTGTTGGCTGAAAATTGGCTCTGGAGTTTGCTTTTCCGTATTTCCACTCAGATTCTGCTTGCAAACCAAATCCTAATCTTCCTTGTAAATCCCATCTTGATACTCCTGCTTCTGAACAAGGCTTTATTTATCCTCAGTCCTCCTACAATCATGCCTGCTGACGGTACCTCTTGTCAAAGCCCTATGCCCAGCTTGTACTGCCATGATCCCACCTGAGCTTTCGTTTTCTGCAAGATTCTTGATGAATCAGCCTACTTGGGAAGGGAAAAATAGGAGATTACACAGTAAATAGTGGGAATATTAAGATTAACTTTGTCATTTTTTTCCTCCTTATTTTGCTTAGGCTATGGGGGAAGTGGAATACTCTGGTAATCACAAATCCCCCTGCCAAGCATTACTTGAAAGCTGTCATGAAAAATGGAGTTATGGGGTGAGGATGGCAGAACTGGCCTAGGAGACACCGATGGAATGACTTGAGTGGGTCTGGACCGGAAAAGAAAGGGAAGATCCTGTAGGAAGTGAAGGCTAGACCATGCTACTTCTTTTACAGTGGATACTGGGAGCTGAGGAGCAGAACCTAATGAGGAAATATAAAAGGGAGAAACCATTGATAAGTGTTTTAGCACAAAGGAAATAAACATCTAAATATTTTATCATTGTACAACATACTTATTCATAGCTCTATCACCTTCGCAAATGTAAATTTCCAGGCCTAATTTATTAATGGAATGTTACCTCTCATTAATTTAAAGTGTCCCATATATAAATAACTTTCACAAACGAATTCAAACCAGCAATTTATGACACAAGTCTCAGAGATAGTGTGAAACTGACTTTAAAAATTGTTGCTGACTGCCCAGTAATTATACACCGTGACATTGCAGCAGGATTCTCACTTGGCCTCCAACTTAAATTAGAAAATGTTAAGCCAGTAAAAAAAAAAGAAAGAAAAAAAGAAAATTATGTACCAGCATGATATCACCCTAGCAAATGCTAAATACATTTAAATTTATTTAACTAATTGCGCCCTTGATAGCCAGGTATTTATAGTCTTAAATTGTTTACTCTCTTTTTACGGTGTCACTGTGGGAGTCATCCTCTGCTCATTTTTCTTACTACATAACAATTTATTCTAGACGCAAAGCTGGTTGTTTGGTGCAGATGAATTTACCTCAAGGACCATAGCTTTGCATTTTAACAAAATAATAATTCACATTTTAGCAAAAGTTTGGTGCTAGTAGTGAATAAATAACGTATGTTCAATCGTTAGCAGAAATACAAAGATAAAAAATAAAGATATTTGAAATTTTCAATACTAAATCTAGGAAAATCTAGGAAGGAAATGAGAATTTAAGAGAAAAAATATTTCATCTTCTAATTGAACCTCAAGGACAAAAGGCAAACTCTTTTAAATGTTATGTTATTCAGCTATCAAACCTAAATTAGAGGATATATTACCCTTATGTTCTTTGAGTTTTCCTATAGGGAATTCAGAAACGTATTCCAATCCGAATATATTTATGGAACTTTTCTATGGAAGTTCTATAAACACCACCTAGGTATAACCTTTCATTTTGCTGATAAAATAGAAAGGCCCAGACATGAAAAATAACATATTCATGGTCACACAGGCAAAATTAGACCCCAAGATATCTGACTACAAATAGAAATGTTCTTTCCACAATACTGTCCGGCCTCATGTGTCCAGCTGTCTTTTAGACAGGGTTAAGCATTGGTATGTAGATATGACCAAAAGAAATAATTCTACCATAATTGTGGGTGAACTAATCACTCAATGTTGCATCTGAACTTGGACTGATACTTGGATTTCTTTTTCAGTTTCTTGGCTTTTACTGAGCAGAATGAGAAATGTTTATAATTCCAGTCCTATTTGTATTGTCTTTCAAATATATTCAACTTCTTTATTCCAACCAAAAATGAGAAGTTTGGAAAATCTCTACTGTGTCAGAAAGCTAAGTGATTTAATGATTTCAATTGTGTAAGGAAGAATAAGCTATTATCCTTAAACCGCAAGCAACAAGTTCTAAACATAGGTATCTATACCTCAGCTGCATTTTATTTTCTAACATATCCTATTTAGAAACGCTATTCTGGGTTCCCACCAAAAACTCATCTATTTTAAATGTCAAAACAGAATCTTATAAAATGTCTATCCAATATTGTTAGAGGCTGTTTTAGTTTCCTAGGCTGCTTAAACAAATATCATGCAAAGGGCTGGTTAAAGATATGGGAATTTAAGGACTTACAGTTTTGTGACCAGGAAATGTCTGAAACAAGCACCATTAAGCCAGTGCTTTCTCTCTGAAAACTGTGGCATTCTGGGGCTGGCTGCCAACAATCCTCGGCCCTGGTCTTCTCTGTCATATGCCAAGGCACATGATGGCCTCTCCTGGCCTCTCCCTTCTCTTCCAGGTTTCCTTGATTTCAGCTTCTTTCTTTCATGGCTTTCTCGATGTAGATTCATTCTGTTTATACATGACTCCAGTAAGAGGATTAAGACCTACCCTAATTGAGGTGGGTCACACCTTAACTGAGGTAAAATCATCAAATGGTCCCATTTACGATGGGTGCACACACACAGGAATGGATTAGGTTTAATGTTTTTCTGGGGAATATACAGCTCCAAAACACCATAGAGACAAAGAGATTATATGTCCCCTACTCGATATACAAAGCAACAGTGAAATAAGTCAGAAACAAAAAAGGCATAGATTTTTTTATTTCATATACTCTTTTTAAAACGTGGCTATAACAGCAAACAGAAATTACAAGGAAAATTCTAGAAGACCAATGTGGGAAATTAGCAAAAGTGGAATGGGATATTATCAAATTAAAAACTTCTGTGCCCCCAAAGAACTTTACAATCCACACAATGGGAGAAAATATTTGGAAAGCACATATCTAATAAGGGTTTAATATCCAGAATATATAATCCTTCAATTTAACAACAAAAAGATAAACAACTCAATTTAGAAATGTGCAAAAGAATTGAATAGATATCTCTCCAAAGAAGATATACAAATGGCCAGAAAGAACATGAAAAGTTACTCAATATCATTAGCCATCAGGGAAATGCAAATGAAAAGCACAATGAGATATCATTTCACACCCATTAGAATGGCTGCTATTGAAAAAAAAGGAAAATAAGTGTGGAGAGGCTATGGAGAAACAGAAACACGCCTTCATTGCTAGTAGCAATGTAAAATGGTGCAGCTGGTATGGAATACAGTTTGGCAGTTCCTCCAAAAGTTAAGTACAGAATAAAAATATGACATGACAATCCCAGTATTAGATGTTATGCCCAAAAGAATGGAAAGTAGGAACTTGAAAAGATATTTGCATACCATTTATTGTGGCATTACTTACAATTTCCAAAAATGGAAGAAACCCAAGTATCCAACAACTGATGAATGGATAAATAAAATGTGGTATATACATATGATGGAATATTATTCATCTATAAAAAGGAATGAAGTCCTAATACTTACAACAACATGGATGAACCTTGAAGACATCACATTGAGGGAAATAAGCCAGACACAAAAGGGTAAATATTGTATGATCTCAATGATTTGAAATAATTTGAATAAGAAAATTCATAAAGATAAAATTTACAATATAGGTTACTAGAGGATGGGTGGGAATATGGAACAGGAAAATAAAGCTTAAAATGTACAGGGTTCCTATTTAAAATGAAGGAAATATTATGGTAATGGATGGTGGTGATGGTAGCACAATATTGTGAACATAATTAACAGCACTAAGTTACAATCTGAATGTGTTAAAAAGGAGAAATGTTAGGGGTGCAAGAGTAATTCCGTGGTAGAATTCTCACCTGCTGTGCGAGAGATCCAATTTCGATTCCCAGCCCATGCACTTTCCAAAATAACAAACAAACAAATAAACAAAAAAATTCAACAAATGATGCTGCAATAACAGGATACTCACGTGGAAAAAAAAATGAAATGTGACCCCTGCCATACAGCATACAAAAAAAAGAAAGGAGAAATGTCTATACTGTAACAATAAAAATTTTTTTTTTAATCTATGAAGCAGCCAAAAAAAAACAGAAAACTACAAGGGCTAGAGAGGATGTGGAAAAATAGATGCACTTATTCACTGTTGGTAGGAATGTAGAATGATACAACTTCTTTGGAAGGCAGTTTGAGGGGTTCCTCAGCAAGCCAAGTATGGAATTGCCATATGATCCAGCAATCCCATTACTAAGTATATACTCAGAAGAATTGAAAGCAAGGACAAAAACAGACACTTGCACACTGAAATTTATAGCAGCATTATTCATGATTACCAATAGCTGAAAATAGGCCAAATGTCCATCAATGGATGCGTGGATAAACAAACAGTGGTATGTACATATGATGGACTATTACACACCTGTAAGACAGAATGAAGTCACAATGCATCCAACAACATTGAGGACAATAACACTGATGACCCTATGTTGAGCAAAATACATCAGCAACAAAAGGACAAATACTGTACGATCTCACTAATGTGAACTAACTTAATGAGCAAACTTTGAGAGTTAAACTTGAGAACACAGGTTATCAGGAGAAAGGAAGAAAGTAGAAGTGGGCATTTGATGCTGAAGGAGCACAGAATGTTTAACAAGATTAATTGCAAAGATCCAGAAATGGATAGTACAATATTATCTGATGTTAGCACAATATCGTAAATATAATGAACAAAGCTGAGTGTGACTGTGGTTGAAAGTAAAAGGCTAGGGGTATGTATGACACCAGAAGGTAAGATAGAGGATAAAAACTAGACCTGTATAATTTAGTGAAACCTAGAATGGACAGTGATGGTGATTAAATGTACAAATAAGAAGAAAGTTTTTACATGAGGGATAACAAATGAATGTTACCATTACAAGGTATTAAAAATGGGATGATATATGGAAAAATAATTAATGCAAACTAGGGTCTATAGTTAACAGTAACATTGTAGCATTATTTCATTAATTGTAATAAAGGCAATATACCAAAGCTAAATGTTGATAAGAGGGAAATATAAGGGAAGGGCATGGGATTTTTGTTGTTGTTTCACATTTTTTTCTTTCTTTCTTTTCTCTTTTTCTCTTCTTCTTCCTTCTTTGCAAACAAAATAGAAATGGTCTCATATAGATTGTAGTGGTGAATGCATAACTATGTAATTATACCAAGAGTCATTGATTGTACACTTAGGGTGGATGACCAAAAATTTTTATGACAACAGAATCATGATGTCCACTTTTTCCCTCACCATTTATGATGACTGGGGTAATCATAATCCTCCTTCTCCTTTTCTGGATTTTCCATCATTCATTTTTTTTCTTTATTAGAGAAATTGTGGGTTTACAGAACAATCTTGCTTTATTAAATATAGTATTCCCATGTACCACCTATAAATAACACCTGATGTTGCTGTGGAATATTTGTTACAATTGATGATCGCACATTTTAATAATTTTACTTTTAAGTATCTCTAATGATACTTAAAAGTGAACAAAACTGTTTTAAAAATAAACAGAGACATACAAATTTTGGAGAAGATGTGCAGAGAGAGATGTAGCTATTCACTGTTGCTAGGGAAGTAGAATGGTGCAACCTTTCTGAAAGACAGTGTGGTGGTCTCACAGGAGGCTAGGTATAGTGTTGCCATATGACCCTGCAACCCCATTAGTAGGTATATACTTGGAAGAACTGAAAGCAGGGACTCAAACAGACATTTTCACACTGGTGTTTATGTCGATATTACTTACAATTGCCAATGGATGGAGGATACATCAACTGATGAATGGCAAGGGTGAACTGTGTTGTATACGTACAAAGGAATATTGAGCAGCTTCAGAAAGGAATGAAATAGTGAGGCATGTAACTAAGTGAGTGAACCTTGAGGACAGTATGTTGAGTGAATTAAGTCATAAATGAGGGACAAATATTGTATGGTCTTACTAATATAAACCATATTGAGCAATCTCAGAATTGAGTTCAAAAGCATAGGTTATCAGGGGATAGAAAGTGGGCAGAGATTGGGCAATCAATGATTAAGGAGCACAGAATGTTCAATAAGGCTCATTTTAAAGGTTCCTGGATTGTAGGCTCTTACAGCAGTCACATCTATTCCTGAGTTTGTTATTTCTAAATTCTGAAATACTGTGCTCTTTGTGTATAACCTGTAGTTCTCTGGAAATTCAGGTATCTGTGTGACACCAGAGACTCAGAGTTAGAGTTCTGCCACTCTGAAAGTCAGCATTACTCCATACAGCAACTGTTAAAGAAGCTGAAAAAGTAGTCAGACTTCAATTAGAGATATGAGTGAAGCTGATCTGGTTAGGACAAAAGTAAATCAGAAGACAGGGTAAAGGATGATATTCTCTGTATTTTAAAGCTTCCACTTCTGCATGAGACAAAGGGAAGAGATTTTATTTTATCCAAAATTTATATGTTCTGTAGCACACAACCAAATTTAACCATTTTCTTGTGTCAAATAAGCCCTGAAACCCACAGGTTCCAGACTCTCCAAGAACAACAACCAGCTTCATGCCTCTACCCCATAAGATTGACATCCCTTTCCAGCATGAAGAGTTTTAAATGGTCATTGCCAAGATATCTCTGAAGATTAAGAGAATGGTCAAATGAGTGGAAGGAGGTATGACTGAGAAATTTGGATTTAACAAATGATTATGACTACTGACTCGTTATATATATATATATTTCTTTTTAGTTTTTAGTGTATTAGAATAGCTAGAAGGAAATACCTGAAATTATTGAACTATAATCCAGTAGCTTTGATCTTTCCTAATGATTGTATAACTATAGAGCTTTTATCATGTAATTGTGTGATTGTAAAAACCTTATGACTGATACTCCCTTTATTCAGTGCAAGTGTAGAAAGACATGCATGGAAAAATTAATAATAATAATATAGTTGAGAATGTGGGGGGAAAAATACCCCTACATAAACTATGGATAATAGTTATAGTACTACTTTAATAAGTTTTCATCAATTGTAACAAATGTAACTACTGTTAAAAAAAATGGTAGCATTACAAAAATAGTTACCATCAATTGTAACAATTTTTCCACACCAATGTAAGCTTTGGTGGTGGGATGGAGTATGGGAATCCTATATTTTATGCATGATTGTTCTGTAAATCCTCAACTTCTCTAATAAATTTTTTTTTAATTAAAGTAAGGAAATAGGACCCAGGTTAAAACTAAAGGCCTTCCAGGTTATAGCCAAAGGTTCTTAAAGGAAAAAAATTACTAAACGCCTTTCCTGGTGACCTGAAAATAGAGATCTATCGAGGGAAGAGCTCATCCAGAAATGGGTTGAGAACTTTAGTTCATGTGTATAAGGCCACAGTTTGAGGGGAATGTACAAATCCTGTTTCCACTTAGGTGTAAACTGAAGCATTGAAAATTAAGGAAATTATTTACATAGGATAAACTTTAGAGTGGGATTTAAGTGATGCAGAACAGCCTAAGTTTGTCAGGCATGCTCTTCGGTTTGTGTACGCATATACATATATACACATATATACACACATACATGTATACATATATATATAAACACACACACATATACATATAAATGTATACACACACACAGCCAAAAGGAAAAAGAAATAGCCAAGAAAGCACTTCAAGAAGGCTCTAGTGACATGCAAAAAAAACCACAGCAGATTAAGGATGCTGTGGAAGTGAAGAACTTATTTTTTACTTCATTTTAATGCATGGGCCAAAGTACCAAAGTCTGCAAAAGTAGATTACATTCATCACAAACAGTTCTGTTTTCTCTCTTTGCACCACTGAGGAATTACAGTAAAACCAATGACCTTCCCTTCAATGAAGCTCTGTAATTATGGTCATTTATTATCCCGCCAAGATGAATGAATGGGATTTACACAGAATAAAAATATTAACTGACAAAAAAAAAAAAACATGTGAAACTACATGTGTACTACAGTACACAAATAGTGAACCCTAAGTTAAGCCATTAGAGATAGTTAAAAGTACAATTATTAAAATGTGCTGTCATCAATTATAACAAATATTCCACAGCAACACCAGGTGTTATTTATAGGGTGGTACATGGGAATACTGTATTTAAGCAAGATTGGTCTGTAAACTCACAATTTCTCTAATAAAGAAAAAAAATGAATGACGGAAAATCCAGAAAAGGAGAAAGAAGATTATGATTACCCCAGTCATCATAAATGGTGAGGGAAAAAGTGGACATCATAATTCTGTTGTCATAAAAATTTTTAGTCATTTGTTTTTGTTCAGTTCTTACTAGAGGTGATTGTGGATGTATTGGTAATCTATGATATCACAGCAAAAGTAATTTTTACTGCCTTAATCAAGATGAGAAATTTATCCAAATAAGAGCAGGAATTGGGACAAAGAAAATGCACACTTGTGATGGTTCTCTCTCAAAAGGATATTGAGATCTGGCCAGTGCATCTTACAATCAAACTATATGAATCCAGGTAATAAGGTCTTGACAAAAGGAAAGAATTCCCCAACTTGACTTGCATGTGATTCCCTTATTTCCTGGAGGATATCAATATGTTCATCCCAGACTGGGAAGGAGGTCCAAGTAAATAAAAAGGGGACAGAATGTAATAAGCTTCAGGCACTTCAAAGACAAAGACTAAGATAATCAACCAAGGCCAACAGAAGTAAACAGATAGTATAGTCAAGATAGGAAGAAATCAAAGTTCAGAGCAGTCAGAGGGTACATATTCAAACCCCAGAGAAGAGATCAAGGATCAAAGAATGATGACCCAG
>PVIY010006275.1:0-65319 GCA_004026745.1 Myrmecophaga tridactyla
AGGCTTCCTGGATGATTCTAACGTGTGACCAACATTGACAACCAATGCTCTTGCACAAAGATTGGTGAATCTTTTTTCTGTAAAATGCCAGGTAGTAAATGCTTTAGTCTCTGCAAGACATATGGTCTCTGCTATAACTATTGGAAGCCACCATTGTAGCTTGAAAGCAGCCTGTAGGCAGCATTTAAATGAATAGTCATGGCTGTGTTCCAATAAAACCTTATTTACAATGACAGGCAGTGGTAGGCTGGATTTGGTTTGCTGGCCACAGTATTTGTCACACTCTGCAACACACTCATGGCAGATATATACTAAGTCATGACACCCTTTTTAGCAATGTCATGATATCAAAATAATTTTTAACACAATGGCTTGTGTCATTCCATTTATTAGTATACCACTATTAGCTATGTAATATGAGAAATGGCAGTTAACATTCCCATTTCCTCCTGTATTAAATGAGACAGTCTAGAAGTTTTCTAGGCTACCCAATTTTTTTGTGTTCCTAACATGCTGTATTTCTGACTAAACATAGACCAAATATTTGACATACATTAACAAAAGAAAAATCAGACTATTTCAAAGTAAACACCAGAAAGTTCTTTTATTTTACTTTAGAAATTGAGAAAAAAAAGTTCTACTGCCCCAATTTTTAGAAGAAATTTGGCAGAATGCTTATTGAGAAGTTAAAAAACTTTCTATGAAGAAATGTAACTCCTATTTCATAGAAAATATTGCATAGCTGTCAGGAGGTTTATAAAAGCACACTTTGGGGAGTCATTTTTAAATATCAAGAGACAACTGTTCTGATGGTTCAAAGGAAAAAGGTGAATACATGCACAGGTGAATGGACTCATTTTCCAGAAATGAGAGTGGAATTTGAATATATAAATTGAACGTTTAAAAAAGTTTTTCTATACGAATATGAAAGAAATTCTCTGATTCCACATTTAAGGGTAACTTGCGCAGTTCAATAATTTATGGTTCCCTAAGCAAGCACATTCCCTAGCATTAAGTTGTTTGGGTTAGAAACCAGACTATGAAACACCCTTTTAGTTTTAGTTCACTTTGACCTAGGTCAAGCCTGGGTGGTGAATCGAGGCAGATTAAAGTTTGAAGAACTAACCATGTGTGCTCCAACATAAGTGCTGAACGACCTCGGAAATTTAGGTGGGGCTGGCCTTATACTGTCCACAAATTTCACAAAATGGTGTGTGAGAAATTAAAGGCCCTTTAGTCAAATAAGACTAGGTGTGAATCCCTCTCTATTATGTACTGTTGGATTAACTTTAGTCAAATTGTTTGATATCTCTGAGCTTGTTTCTTCAGCTGTAAACAGTAACATGCCTTAGAGTTACTGGGAGCATTAAAGGGGATAAAGTATCCAATTTGTGGTATGTGTCAATAAACAGTAACTTCCTACCTGGGCCTCTTTTTTTTCAGTTTTTCAGAGGAATGAAACAGTTTGTCCTTGGTGTATGCGGGTGACATATAAATTCTGCAAACAAAAATTTAAACCCAGCGGTGGTGTCAAGAGATCTGAATGTTTACAAGTGACCATTTTAATGAATGAGCTGAACTTAGAAGGCACAACCTAAACACAACTTAATTTATTTTATTCCAACCACTACCCCCAGGCTTTTTTTGCATGGTCATATATTTTTCTCCCATCCATCAAAGATGTTTTGGGCGATCCTATAGTTTTCCAGTGACTTTCAGGTATTATGAAAAGGTTATTATTTTCAGCTATAAAAATATCCAGTCAAATCTAAATAAAATCTTTAATCTCACCGCCAGTTCAAAGCTTGCCTTCTTCTTCCACCTCAGGCCTGACTCATGGCTCAGAAAACTACAGTGAGGAAGGGAAGGCAATTAAGGGCACAACTAACACAAAGAGCACCTTCAGATGAATTTGAAAAGATGCCTCCTTTGAGGCAGCCCCTAAGTAAGATGGAGCAAGAGGAGGGTTGGCTGGATTTTTGCCACCGCTTAGGCATTAGTGGTGCACAAGCTGTTCAGCTGAACATGGTGGACTTGACTGCATTTTTTTTTTCTTATTTGTCCTGGATCTTTCACTCCTTTTGCTCTTTCTCTTCTGGCCCTCCTGAGTACAGGGAAAGTGGAGAATGTATTTCCAGAAAAACGTAACTAGCGTGCAATTCCACTGGTGGTGTCTTCTGTGTTGCAGAAGTCCAAATGTTGCCTTCAGTGTGGTGCTTGGATGAATTTTTGAATCCCTTCTGCCCCTCATGCACAATCCCAAACTGACCTAGTTTCAGAATGAGGATCTGATTAAGTTGCTGAAGCATACACTCAGCCTCATTTTACTATCCAGACAGCTATTTTGACTGAGGTCCTTTCAAAATGTCTCATGTTCTTTGCCTTGGCAAATGGTTCATGTGCAGTTTAGCCATCGATTGATCCCTCTCACATTGCCCTGTCATCACAAAAAGTTCCATCAGCCTCCTGCCTTCAGACTTCTCCAGGTAAGAGGGAGGCACCATATACTTTGGTCACCGATAATGGAGAGGATCCGTGTCAATTTTTCCAAGAGCACTCTCACTGGTTCTACTCTGGTATCAGACCTGCAGCTGGGGGGTTCTTATACTTAGCCCCATTCTCTGTTGTAATTCTCCTCGTTTGGCTTGTGATGA
This sequence comes from Myrmecophaga tridactyla, assembly GCA_004026745.1. Classification (NCBI taxonomy): domain Eukaryota; kingdom Metazoa; phylum Chordata; class Mammalia; order Pilosa; family Myrmecophagidae; genus Myrmecophaga; species Myrmecophaga tridactyla. The sequence continues at coordinate 2,655 of PVIY010006275.1, forward strand.
TAGGGAGGTACCCACTTTGTCCTCTTTGAGAAGATGAATGGCTATAACACTCTCTCAGTGACTCTCCCCAGTGAACTTCCTCCAGGTCCATGTAGTATTTTTTTTGTTGGAGTGACTCTACCTCCGACCACTGGGAGAGGTGAACTAGCCTGGCCAATCAGAACCTCAGATTCCCCTGAACACAGTGATTGGTTTAGGGATGGGCACATGACTCAAGTGGAGCCAAACAGAACTAGTCCTGGGGGCTTTTACTGAAGCATCCTGTAAATAAGCATGCTTTTTTTCTGCTGTGGTTGCCGAAATGATAGAGCTATTAGTGATCATCTTGCTACCAGTAAGAGAAAGCCTGCCTGAAAATAAGGCAATGCAGGCGGGGAAAAAAAAAAAAAAAAACAAACCTCAAAGATGAAGAGAGTCTTGACAATATCATTTGAGAATTTGAATCTATACACTTGGAAGCTAAATCCCCCTTTTCCAGTAATATGAGTTCTGATTAACAGGGTCAGACAGTGAGTTTACTGAAAATTTTATCATGTAAGTATTCAGTGAGTTTATTGAAAATCAGTGAGTTTATTGACATCTTATCAGGTAAGTATTTGTCACCCCTACAGGACCATAAGTGTGTCAGAAATCTTGTCTGATTCACCTTTGCACTCCCAGAAACCAGCATTATGCTTCTCATTTGTAAGGTGTCCATATATATTGAATATGTTGTTGAATAAAATACAAATTGTTATTTGTTGATCATAGCCTAGGAAGTATTTAAAATGGTGAAGTACAGGAAGAGTGTCTGGATAGAAAAGGTAACTTAAGGCCTGAGCACTTGAGGGAGTATAAAAAAAAAAAATCACAAAATTAACATCTTAGGGATGAATCCTGCAAGTGGTTATAGGTAACCAGAAAGCAGACTTTGGGAGTTTTTGTGATAAACACTCCTGTATGGTCTCTAGTGGCACAACTGGTTTTCAATCCATAAACAGCAGTGAAAGATGATAAAGGGGAAATATGAAGAAACAGTTCTGCGAAGATTTGAGCTGCTCCTAGCTCAAATAGTTGGCCCGTGGATGATGCTGGAGAACTTAACCTCTACGGGTGAGGTGGAATTGGGATGGTCCTTATTTCAAATAAGGATAAAAGCTAATCTCCAAATGCTTGCAGCAGAATGTCGACTCCACTGCCCAGCCATCTGGCCTCCAAAGTACACAAAATATGGGCATTTCAGGCAATTATGAGAAAATTCAACCACCACCTGACTGTGATATACAGTCTCCAATAGCTCTAGGGAGAAATTTCATAGAGACAAAGCTAAGAAAAGTATTTATCAATTACATTTTGTTCTCTAAGCTCTATCTCTAATAGAAGTTAAGAGCTAAAATTAGTGCTTGATTGACTTTAATTTCAGGTGTCCAATCTGTAATTCTCTCTCTTCCTTTTATTCTCTCTCTCTCTGCTTTTTAATTTATTTTATGTACTTTAAAAAAATTCAGTAATAAATTCCCTGTCCTACAAATATTTTAATATATTTTATTCAGAAATAAATGGGAAATAAATAATCAATAAATAATTAAAACTTCTCCATTCTTCTGCCTCTCATATACTTGAAAATGAGCTAAAATACTTACTAAATGCATAACTCAGTTTTTTAAATAATAAACTTTATAGAGCAATTTTAGCTTTTTAGAAAATACATTTCTGATAATTGAACTAGAGGTAAATTATTAAAGTAAATTGGCTCATCAGCCCCAATTATATTTTCTAGTAATAAAACCATAGCAAAAAATGCTTAATAGTAATAATTTATTTGCCTTACTAACTTCTAGTAGTAATGTTTAACTGAAACTGAAAATATGAAAATAAAAAACGCTCTTCAAAGTATTTTATTTCTAACCAAAAGAAACAAAAATTTATAATGAAAAGGAACGAAAATGATTTGTTTCAAGAGATTTCATTATTTATAATATTATTCCAATTTCTTTAAAAAAAAATCTCTTGAGCATAATCCCACATACTAAATTTTAAAGAAAGAAAAACAGATTATCTGTATTTAATGAATGTTTCTCCAGATTCCTTTTGAAAATTAGTAGCTAAAAATAGTAAAGAAATTAATTACCAACATTAAAACATAAAGTGCTCCATTAATGCTCCTTAAGTAAATGGGTGAAAAATAACATGTGACAAAAATGTTCACTTTCCTATTGTATTAAGAGACAAAAAGAATGATGATGGGGTTAGACAATGTTTGAGTTGAATAGATGTTATACACCATTTCTTAATTCCTTTGTTTCACAAGTGGGGGAAAGGGGAGAAGAAAGTTGTCCAAATAAGGAATATAGAATTGAGTTAAGAAACAATGAAACACTTGAACTAGGAGTCAGAGGATTTTGAATCAAAATCCAACCCTGTAACTTAATGGTTTGTGGCCTTGGATAAGCCATTTAGCCAGTCTAAGCTTTTCAGTTAAAAGAGATTACAGTTGCATAAGATTGTCAGCCTTAAATTGGATGCTCTATGAGAATACGATTTATGTATTTATGATCTGCATCCTTTTCTTAAAATGTTGGTTATAATTAAAAAAACCCAGGTCATGAAGCTATTGAAGAAGCAGAATTAGGATGGGAAAGCTAGGATTATTCACTCTGACTTCTATAATTTGTTTACAACATGGGACTGTTTGTGCCATAGCCTAGGTCTTCTTCTCTTGAGAGACAGTGTCACTCAAAATCAAAGTCCCTTCAATCCCAGGAGCCAGGTATGGCCTAAAGTGGTCTCAGCCCTGGGGTGTTCTGCTGTGCCTGTTATCAGTCTGTTCCATTTCCCCTAACATACTCTACAAATACGAACCCTTTTGAGTTGTGCAGTGACCAGAGAAAAGTTAGAGAGCACTAATTTACAATACCTGCCCCTGCCCCATCCCACCAGTGGTCTGTCCTGGTACCAGGCACTTGATAGGATTAGAGGTAGAACACTCCACAGGGTTCCAGATAGGCATTTGTAGCCCACAAGCCGCTGGACAGAGACAAAGTTATGGAGGGAGTGTTGATGGCCACAAAAATGTCTTTCTAGCTAGCCCTGGAGCAGCTGTGTGGTGTCTGAATTATGGATGCAGGGTTCAAGTCTATGTTTCCCTTGGAAATGTTGGTATGTGCCGCTTTGAATGATGTTGCAGTAAAAAGCCAATGACATGGTTTGAGGGAAAAAGAGCTTGCCAAATGATTTTCTGCTCAAGTTGAAGAATATTATAAAATCCATGAGAAGACTGGACAGATTGCCAAAGTCTTTGAAGCCCTCAAATCACCTGCAATGGAGACCAATCCTCTGATGTTGCAAACTCTGTTTGGCAGCTCTTAATAAGGATGCAAGAAGGTCCACCTTTAAACTTGAGGATGCAATAGAGCTTCTTGCAGAAAACATAAAAGTGAGTCTCCTAAAATATCAGTCCATGGGGTGTAGTGGCTTATCTTGAAGAACAGACAGAGTCACTTGAGTAGGCATGAAAATACCACCAGTCCCAAGTGACTAAGGCCAAAACCATCTTAACATCATCTCAGAAGAATATAGAAGATTGTCAGGGTGAAATAATCTGTGGTTCTGATGAAAACATTCAGATTCAGGAAAACCTAAAGCTGCTTGCCCTAAAAATTGCTGAATGGAAGGAAAAAGTGTGGAAGCTGTAGGAACGGAAAAAATACTCAAATACTTTCACACATAAAAGAAAAAGGTTGTAAATGATACTGAGAGCCAGTTAAAATCTCTGATGAAAACTGTGCTGAAGATGAAAATTTACCTGCTTTCTTTGGAGATTATTACATGGAGGATTGCAACAAGGAATTAGACAAAAAGGGTGATTCAGAAAATGGCAACCAAAATCATCAGTGAGAAGGCAACTTGAGGAAACTCATTGATGCTGTTAAGTTAAATATTTCCTTTAAACAAAAACTTGAAAGAGAAAAACAAGGAATATTTTAATAAAGTTATGGGAAGAAAATCAACTAATTGAAGCACTTTTATTTCAAGTCAAAAGTCTCCAACCAGAACAAGCATCTTTAAAGTATAAAAACGCACAATTTTAATGTGATCTTCAGAAGCTTCCAATAACCATGTCAAATACTGCCTACATGACATCAAGAATGTGAAAAGCAATTTTTGCAGACAATCAATGGAGAAAGGCATTTACCTCTTAGAAATAGAAGAGGAATTTCCCAAAGTGTATGAAAACACCAGCCTTATACATCAAAACCTTGACTCCTACAGAAAGATGATTGAAGACTTGGAGAAAAAATGGAAAGCACCATTTCCTTCTACCAAGGTGGATCAGCTCCCATTAGCAAACAGCTCAAGAAAGTTGGTTGGCAGTTGTATTGACTGAAAGAAAGCTCAAAGAGCCAGAAAAAGAAAATAATCACAATAGTAAAAAATTGGCTGAATTGCAGTTTGAAACCCAGATTTTCCAAGGGGCTTGTTTGCGTCAGGTCCCCAGGGAACAGGAGGCTTCAGCTAAAGGTCACAGGGATCCAAATAATGTGCAGATTTGATACAGGGTTACAGAAGTCAAACCCTGCATATCCACAAGCACAGCTGGACATCTTATATGCTTCCTCTCTTTAAAGTAATTCTGATTAATCTCTTTTTAATTGAACTGTTATTCCTTAACTGATGCTGTATTTATTCTTATTGAAGTTTTATATAATTACAATTCCTAATATAGTGTTTCTAGGACACAAATGGTTTCAATATCATTCTTAAGAATGTATCATTTCCATGTCATAGGATCTTTTAGATTTAGATAATATAAATATGGTCTTTTGATTTAATTGATCGGCATACTATTACTTAGATCATAATTGAAGTCTGACATGACCAGGTGGAGACATTTAAAATGTTAAAGACCATTTTTATATGCTATGAGTTGTGATAAGAAATCTGTAAAAAGTAGCCTTATACATACCTCAATAAGTGTTGATTGGTTTTAAAAACATATTCTGTATTTTTCCTAGTCTTTCCTTCTTTTAACCATGCACTGAATATAATGCCTTAGGAAAGGGATATGAGAGGAAGATGAACCAAAATGTGCAGAATGTTCTTGCCTTTTATTTAGAAAATCTTAATCCCAAGAGGAGAGAAAAGATTAGGAGCAAGAAGAAAATAGGTTGGCAAAAAAGATGATAAGTGCGGCATGCCCCGTTCCACTAACACTTGGAACAAGCCCAGAAACAAACTCAGAAGCAAGTGCACACACACCGAGAGAGAGGAAAGAGTGGTACCTGGGCTGTCTCCTAGTCATGCTGCTTCCAGCTGTATTTAGATCACTAGAAACTTTCTGCAGCAGCCGGTTGAGGGCCCTAAGTTCCATGATGACCAAGGCAACGTCTGCCAAGGGGTAAGCAGAAAAGCAGCGCCCCCACCCTGACAAAATCTTGCCACTATGTAGCCCCTCACCCCAGGCCCCACATGCTCCTGACTTCCAGTGTACCCCTTAACTGTGCCCCTCTCCCCGAGCACACAGCAAAAGTCTATTTCTGTTGTGCTAATTCAAACGTTGGTGTTTTAAATCTCCAAGACCAAAATTCCAATGGTTATTTGCTCTTATATAGGAAGGTAATAGACGTTTTTTAAAGCAGTTTTATTGATAGATAGCCATACACCATATAATCCATCCAAAATATACAATCAATGGCTGTCAGTATAATTACAGAGTTGTGCATTCATCACCACAATCAATTTTGGAACATTTCATTACTCCAAAAAGGAAAACTCCGTACCTCTTTTACACCCTTATTCTTAACACTTAGTATTGGTGTGGTACTTTTATTACACTTGATGGCAGAATATTAAAATATTACTGTTGCCTATAGTTCATAGTTCTCATTGGTTACATTTTTCCCATATACCACCCCATTATTAACACCTTGTAACAGTGACATACATTTGTTCTAGTTCATGAGAGAACATTCTTGTATTTGTACTGTCATCCACAAAAGGGTTCACTGTGCTAACACAGTCCCATGTTTTATCCTCAAGCTTTCCTTCTAGTGACATACATGACCCTAAACTTCCCCTTTCAGCCATATTCACACGCATAATTCAGCACTATTAGTTATACCCACAATAATGTACTACCATCACATCTATCCGTTTCAACATTTGCAATCAACCTAATTAAAAACTCTGCACAAATTTAGCATCAGCTCCCCATTCTCTACCTTCAATCTATCTCCTTGTAACCTCTACTCTAGATTCTAACTCTGAGTTTGCTTATCATAATTGACGTTTACATATTAGCTTTGTACCCTACAACCTGCGTGTAATCATTTATTAGTTCAAAGAGTTTTCTTGTCAATTTTCACTTGTCAATCCATATGATCATTGAGGAGAGACAGTTTTATTTCCTCCTTTAGAATCTGCATACCTTTATTCCCTTTACTTGTCTGTTGCGTTAGCTAAACTTCCAGTATGATGTTGAACAGGAGTGGAGAAAGGGGGCAGCCTTGCCTTGATAACACTCTTAAGAAGCCATCTAGTTTCTCACCAGTAAGTATGATATTAGCTATATGTTTTTGGAGATGTTCTTTATCAGTTTGAGGAAGTTCCCCTGCATTCCTAGTTTGCTTAGAGTTTTTATCAACAATGAGTGTTGAATTTTTTTTCTACATCTATTGATATGATTGAATGATTACTTTTTCTTTAGCCTGTTGATGTGACAGATTATATTAATTGATTTTAGAAGGTAGAGCTAGCCTTGCATACTTAGAATAAATCTCACTTGGTCATGAAGTATGCATTTGTATACATTATTGGATTTAATTTGCTAAAATTTTCTTGAGAATTTTTGCATCTATATTCATGAAAAATATGGTCTGTTATTTTCCTATCTTGTAATATTCTCATGTGATTTTGGTATAAGAGAATGCTGGTCTCATAAAATGAGTAAGGAAGTGTTTTCTCTGCTTCTTTTTCTGGAAGAGATTGTAGAGAATTGGTATAATTTCTTCTGAAAATATTTGATAGAATTTGCCAGTGAAAAAATCTGGGCCTGGTGCTTTCTGTTTTGAAAGGCTTTTAGCTGTGGATTTAATTTCTTTAATAGATATAGATATAGGCCTATTCGGATGGTCTACTTTTCTATGTGTGTTAGCAGACTGAGTATTTCAAGGAATTGGTCCATTTCATTTAAGTTATCAAATTGTGGGCATAGAACTGTTCATAATGATCCTTCATTATCCTTTTAATATCCAGGGGATCAGTAGTGATGGCCCCTTTTTCATTTTTCATATTAGTAATTTGTCTGTCCTCTTTTTTTCTTGATTAGCTTGGATAGAGGTTTATCAATTTTAGTGATCTTTCAAAGAACCAGATTTTAGTTTCATAGCTTGTTTCTATTATTTTCATATTTACAATTTCATTTACTCCAGCCATAATATTTACTATTGCTTCTCTTCTGTTTACATTGAGTTTAGTTTGCTCTTCTTTTCCTAGTCTCTAAGGTGGTAGCTTGGGTGATTGATCATAGAGTTTTTTTTCTTTTTCCAATATATGCATTCAATACTATAAACTCCACTCTAGGGACTATTTTTCCTGCATTTCACAAATTTTGGTAAGTTGTATTTCATTTGTGTTTAGTTCAAAATACATCTTAATTTATCTTATCTTGAGAAGTCTTTGACTCACATGCTATAAAGAAGTGCATTGTTTAATCTTCAACTATTTTGGGATTTAACGACTGGCTTTCTGTCTTTGATTTCCAGTTTTATTCCATTAGGCTCTGAAAGCATGCTTTGTATGATTTCTAGTCTTTTAAATTGTTTGAGGTTATTTTATGGCCTAGGATGTGGTCTATCTTGGTGAATATTCCATGTGAGCCTGATAAGAATGTGTATTCTATACTATTGGATGAAGTATTCTGTAAGTGTCAATTAGATTCAGTTGTTAGATGGTGCTGCTCAGTTCATCTCTATCCTTACAAATTTTCTGCTTTGGGAATTTATTGATTGCTGACAGATGGATATTGAAGTCCCCATTATAATAGTGGATCTGCCTAGTTCTCCTCGTAGTTCTGTCAGTTATTGCATCACTATTTTGTATTATCAGATTTACATAAGGAAAGGAAGAGTGTTTGAAAAGGATTGAATGAAGGTAATAAAATAAAATCTTTCATTTTTCTCATTATTGACTGATCTAGCAGATAACAATTTGTTCAAAATAACAGTAAAACTACATGTTTGATGACATAGCTTATGGATAAGTGAAAAGATGGAAGCAATGATACAAGGACAGAAGGGAGAATGGGAATAAGGTACCTGCACTAACCATGAAGCTGGATAGCTTTATTATCAAGTTTCTGACCTGTATCTTTTTCCATCGACGAAGAATTTCTTTTAACATTTCTTGCAATGGTAGTCTACTGCTAATAAACTGCTCCAATTTTTATTTGAGAAAGTCTTTTCTTCTCTTTCACTTTTAGAGGGTAATTTCTCTTATAGGTTGCTAGATTTTTTTTTTAATTTTCTTTCAAAACTTAGGTATTTTGTTCCACTCTCTTCTTGCTTGCATGGTTCTGAAGAGAAGTCTGATGTCATTTTTAATGTTTTTCAATAGATAATGAGTTTTTAAACTAACTTCTGTCAAGATTTTTTCTTTGTCTTTAATTTTCTGCAGTTTGATTATGATATGCCTAGGTGTGGCTTCTTTGGTATTTATTTTCTTTAATGGACTCAGCTTCCTGATTTGAAATTTCAGTGTCTGTTGTTAATCTTAGAAAATTCTCAGCCATTATTACTTCAAACATATATTCTGTCCCTTTCAATCTTTCTTCCCTTTCTGGTATTCCCACTATGCACTGTCTTGGTTTGAAAGTATTATGTACCCCAGAAAAGCCATGCCTTAATCCTAATCCAATCTTGTGGGACGGCTGTTTTCTTTTAATCCTGATTCAATGCCACAGGTTGGAACTTTTGATTAGATTAAACCCATGGAGATGTGGCGCACCCAGTTGTGGTTGTGACCTTTTGACTAGATGGAGATGACTCTACCCATTCCAGGAGGGGGTCTTGATTAGTTTACTGGAATCCTTTAAAAGAGGGAACATTTTGGAGTCAGTCAGAAATGACAAAAGCCTCAGAGCTGATAGAACAGAGCTGACAGAGCAGAGTTGACACAGATGCTGACACTTGGAGAACAGAGATGTTTGGAGATGTTAGGAGCCTAGCAGATGTTGCCATGAGATGTTAAGCAAGCCAGAGCCAAGGGAGCCAAGAGATGAAATCCAGCTCCACAGAAGCAAAGTGAGGAAGGCCCACAGGAACAAAGGAGGAAAGCAATAGAGCCTAGGCGCAAAGGACCAGTGTGCCTTCTTGTTCTAGTTTGCTAGCTGCGGAATGCAATATACCAGAAACTGAATGGCTTTTAAAAAGGGGAATTTAATAAGTTGCTAGTTTACAGTTCTAAGGACGAGAAAATGTCCCAATTAAAACAAATCAATAGAAATGTCCAATCAAAGGCATCCAGGGGAAGATACCTTGGTTCAAGAAGGCTGATCAAGTTCAGGGTTTCTCTCTCAAATGGAAGGGCACATAGTGAACACAGTCAAGAGTTCCTCTCTCATCTGGAAGGGCATATGGCAAACACATTATCATCTGCTAGCTTCTTCTCCTGGCTTCCTGTTTCATGAAGCTTCCTGGGAGGCATCTTCTTTCTTCATCTTCAAAGGTTGCTGCTGGTGGACTCTGCTTTTCATGGCTATGTGGTTCTGCTCTGCTCTCTCTGAATCACTTCCATTTTTCAAAGTGTTTCCTCTTTTATAAGACTCCAGAAACTTATCAAGACCCACCCAAATGAGTGGAGACATGTCATCATCTAATCCAGTTTAACAACAACTCTTGAATAAATCACATCTCCAAGGAGATGATCTGATTACAGTTTCAAACATACAGCATTGAATAGGGATTATTCTGCCTTTACAAAGTGGGATTTTGATTAAAACATAGCTTTTCTAGGGGACATACATCCTTTCAAACCATCACACTTTCCAATTAATGGAGGTGCTCCTGATGCATCAGCCTTTCTTGAATTAAGGTATCTTTCCCTGGATGCCTTAGTTTGGACATTTTCATAGGACTAGAACTGTAAATTTGTAACTTATTAAATTCCCTTTTTAAAAGCTGTTCCATTTCTAGACCATCACATTTTGGCAGCTTACAAACTAATTAATGAACATTTTACAGTTTTTGTAAATTCTCACAGTTTGTGGATATTCTGTTCCATCTTTTTCATTTATTTTTTCTCTCTGCCTTTCAGTTTGACATTTTCTATTGACATACCTTCAGATTCACTGATTGTTTTTTCCCCTGGGCCTGTCCAGTATACAGATAAGTCTATCAAAGACATTCTTCCTTTCTGCTACAGTATGTTTTTTCAGTTATTTTATAATCTTATTTGATAATCAGCTTTAGTTCTCATTCACATTGGTTACCTGTAGGTTTTTGAATGGGTTACAGATACAGAGGTAACCAATATATAGACTAGTTTTGTGAATTTTCATCCACATTACATTTTCTGGACAACGTCCATGGAGACAGTATGGGACATTCCTTATTCCTTTGGCTCAGACAACATTTTATGCCTGGTATCAATGCACATATCTGGCGTAGAACTCCTTCATGGGAAATTTCCAGATCTCTTTGAGTCCCTGAGGAGCATATTTCCTGAAGCCCATTCCATGGATATGCTTGTGAATGTTGATGGTGGACTCCTTGGTCACCACTCATTGATGATGGAAAGGCCCTTCTTCTTGTCATCCTTCTTTGTGGGAGCCATTTTGCTAGGACCCCTACTACAGCGTTCACAATTTCTAGCATTTCCCTTTGACTCTTTCTTAGAATTTACAACCCTCTATTTACATTACTCAATTGTTCTTGCATATTCTCCACATTTCCTATTACTGCCCTTAGTATATTAATCAGAGCTCATTAAAATCCTCATTCTCATAATTCCAACACTTCTGCCATAATTGGGTCTGGTTCTGATGCTTGCTTTTTCCATTCTTACTGGGTTTTCTGCTCTTAGTATGCATGTCCACAGTTAAAAGCTGGGTATGATATACTGGTCAATGAAACTGAGGAAAATAGGCTTTTACTGTGAGGGTTTTACATCTATCCGGCTAGGAATTAGACTCACTTTACTGTTTGCTATCTCCTCTGTTTCTTTAGATTTTCCACAGACCCCTTAAATAAGGTCTGTGTCTTGCAGTTCTTTCTATTATAATAGCTACTGGCTCCAACTGTGAGCCTCTGTTCCTGGGATTGTTTTCCATGAAAGCTGTTCATGGAACAGCTCTTTATCCACCTGCTTCTACTTTGGAGGCAGTGGTGTGCCATGTGACTTCATTCTCTGATGGATTTAAGAGGAGTAATTGTTTTCTACTTTAGTCTTTTTCTTGTTAGAATGGAAGTGGTTTCCAAACTTTTTATTTGCTGGACCAGAGAGCAGAAGTCCAGCACATCTCATTTTTGAAATATTCATTCATTCACTAAATATTTGCCTACTATGTGCCTGGCTATGTTCTAGTTGGTGAAGAAACAACAGTAAACAAAGCCTCTGCTTTCATGTAACCTACATTCTAGTGGAGTCATATGATAAAATACATACATAAATATCTTCTAGGATGATAAACACTCCTTTATGTCAAGTCAGCCAGCTCAGAACAAAAGTGTTTAAAAAAATTTTTTAAGATGGCCTAATAGAGAATATGAGAAATAGGGTTTAAGGATGGAAGCTATCTTATTGAGTTCTTCCTTGCTGGATCTGTGGCAGTGGCAGCTGTGATGGTTTGAAACTGTGGGTACCCAAGAAAAGATAATTTTCTTAATAGTCCATTCCTCTGGGTGTGGACTCATTGTAAGTAGGACCTTAAGTTGAGATATGACCCACCTCATTCAGGGTGGGTATATTTGTTTGAAATGATGTATGTACCCTTGAAAAACCATGTTTTAATCAAAATCCCATTTCATAAAGGTAGAATAATCCCTATTCAATACTATATGTAATTAAATCATCTCCTTGGAGATGTGGGTCTTGATTGGTTTACTGGAGTCCTATAAAAGAGGAAACATTTTAGAGAATGAGAGATCTCTGAGAGAGCAGAGAATGACATGGCCACGAGAAGCAAAGTCTACTAGCCAGCGACCTTTGGAGATGAAAAAGAAAAATACCTCCCGGGAGCTTCATGAAACAGGAAGCCAGGAGAAGAAGCTAGCAGATGATGCTATATTCTCCATGTGCCCTTCCAGCTGATAGAAAAACTCTGACTGTGTTCGCCATGAGCCCTTCCACTTGAGAGAGAAACCCTGAACTTCATCGGCCTTCTTGAATCAAGGTATCTGTCCCTGGATGCCTTAAATTGGACATTTCTATAGACTTGCTTTAATTGGGACATTTTCTTGGCCTTAGAACTTTAAACTAGCAACTTATTAAATTCCCCTTTTTAAAAGCCATTCAGTTTCTGGTATATTGCTTTCCAGCAGCTATCAAACTAGAACAGTGGGTATTAACCCCTTTTCTGGCATCCTTTATAAGACGATAAAAGACAGAGAGAAGGTATTGGGGAAAAGCCACAGGAGCTGATTTTAAAAAATCCAAAGAGAGGCTGAGAGGGAAAAGCCAGAAAAGCTGAGAGAAAAAAAAAAGCCAGAGAAGCTGAGAGAGAAGGACACACAGAAAACAGAAAGAAGCCACAAAAACAGAGAGGAGGCCATTGAAACCAGAAGCTGGAAGCAATTAAATCCAGTAGAGAAGGGAGACACCAGTGGACATCATCATGTGCCTTGAGGATTGCCAGTAGCCAGTCTTCAGGAAGAAAGCATTGCCTGCTGATGCCTTGATTTGGACATCTTCATGGCCTCACAACTGGAAACTTGTAAGTTAATAAATGCCCATTGTAAAGGCCAACTCATTTCTGGTGTATTGCTTTTCATCAGCTTTAGCAAACCAAAACAGCAGCCAAGGAAAAACAGCAGTAAAACATGCTGCCATTGGCTTTAGGCAATGGTAGGAGCAGTTAAGGTGCCAGTAAAAATATAAACAACAGTGGGAAAGAGGTTCCTGGACAGACTGTGACAGTGGTTGAGTAGGAGGCACAGTTGCAGAACTCTTGACTCATTAATACACTTTATTTTTATTCTAGCTTCTACCTCCACAATACCTGACATTGAAGTTGATATTATTACATCCCTTTTTGTTAATAAAAGCAGCCCTGCATATAAACCTGAGTGTCTTAAGAGATACTGGAAGTCAGCACAACTTTTCATATTAGGTAATGGAACATCAGATATCAAAGATTCCATAAAACTTCAGAATTCAATGATTGGTGGCTTTAAGGATTTTTTTCTTTAATTTTAAATGATAGGTCAGGTGTTATCGCTCCCATTTTATATAAGAACAGAGATGCAAAATTATTTTGAAACTTGTCCAAGGTCCCCGAATTTGTTGATGTCAGAGTTGGTAAGTTCCTTCCTAGTTCAGAGTACTGTGTACTTCATCGCAATTCAGTCAGTAGGAAATGGGATGACTGCCAGAAAAAAAAAGTAACATTAATTCCTTTCATTAGCAGACAGGGGCCAAGGATTCTTTTGCCTGACACACTCAATAACCAATTCCTGAGGCACTGAGGTTTCAAAAAGAGAAAGAGGTTATTACTAGGCACATAGTAGGAGAGCAGATGGCTTATCGGCCCAAAATCTGTCTCTCCAAACTGCAGTAATTCAGTTTTATTAGAAAAAAAGATGGGCAGGTTTAGGATAATGAGCACCGTGGCCCCAGACGATGTAATCAGAGACGATCTAATTATTGCGCATGTGCAGATTGATCACACACTTAGACACAGAACATGGGTAAGAAAATGGTGGGATGAGGTATAGGCGACTTGTAGGTTAAAGTCTAAGCCACTGAGAATGCCAGGCAGGCCCATTTTGGTTAGATCTGGTTTTGGTTACCAAGATTACTTTGGGCTTGGGGTGGGTTAGTTCTGGGCTGACCCAAGACCCTTCATAAATAAACATCAGGGGTTGTCTTTAGTGATTACAAGACTCTAAAGTTGAAAAACTGGATAACAAATGAAGGTTAGTCACAATGCTTTTACAGTCACGGGGCAAATGGTAAGGGCTATACAATCATTATCAGAGATCAAGGCAGTTGGATTACAATTTAGCAATTTCAAGTATTTCCCTCTGTCTACTCCAATTATTCAGAAAGTGAAAAGGAATATCTCTATAATGATTCAGCAATAAAAATCATACCTTAAATCCTGATTTCTTGGTTACAATTCCTCTCTCGCTTTGATAATTATCTCTCAATATTGAGGGATATCTGGGTGACAACTTTTCTAACTGCTTCAAGGCCGTAAAGGGGCATTGTTACTAAGGGACAAAGGGATGAAATGATGAAACCAGTTGTTCTTGGAGAGTCCAGCATGTTTGGGTTTCAGAGCTTCCCTGACATTGGAACAATCTGTAGGTTTTAAGTCTCTGAAAAACAAACTTAATAAGTAAAATTTATAGATCCCAGGATATCTTTCAGAGTTCCCAGGATTATTAGTTGGGATATGTCATACTGTGGCAGCTTACAACATCTGGCTGAAACTTGCATAAGAATAGCTTCCAGAATGACCTCTTGACTCCATTTGAAATCTTTTAGCCATTGAAACTCTGTTTCTTTTCCCCTTTTTGATCAACTAATCCACTACGCCAAGGGCAGACTCATCCTTGGAACTTATGTGTTATGATGCTAGGGCCAGTTCTGTTTCATGATGCCAGGACCAGGTTTATACCCCTGGAAATTATGTCTCACATAAAGGGAAGTTCAGAGTTTGGCTTAGAGAGAGACCACATTTGAGCCACAGCAGAGATTTTCTGGAGATGACTGTTAGGCTCTCATCATAAGTAGGCTCAGTTTGCTAGTACAGAAAGAAGTTTTATAAGGGCAAGCCTCAAAATTGAGATCTTGGCTTATTAAATTGGGAGCCTCTCTTGCTTAAGAAAATTTTAGGAATTCCCCAGGTAGGAAAGTTTAATAGTTCTATTTTTTCCCTTCATTTTCTGCCCCAAGTACTTTGAAATGCATCATCATACAACATTAACTTGTAAATAATATTAAGATTTTAGTCTTTATTCTAGATTCTATATCAAATACAGCTGAATTAGGGCATTTAAATTGACTGACCAGACAAATTAGATTGTGTGCTACAGAAAATTTAAATTTTGAACAAAGTAAACATTTTTCTTTTTGTCTCACCAAAAGTTAAAGCCTTACAATGCAGACAATATTGTTTTACCTTGTATATTGATTTACCTTAGTTTTAACCAGATTACTTCTTTAATCAAAGTTTGATCTCTTTCATTTTTTTTTTTTTTTTTAAGCAGTTGCTCTTTGGACTTATGCTGACTCTCAGAGCTGGAGAAGTAAATTTGAGTCTCAGGTGTTACACAGATACTTAAAGTTCCAGGAAACTATTAGGTTATAGAAAGAGGAAAGCACTTCAGAATGTAAAGGTAACAGTTAAAATTTATACTCTAGGCTCTAATGTTTATAAGCATTTTAAAATGAATATTGCTTTCAGAAATAAAACATTAGACAGTTGTTTTATATTAACAAACTATAGCAGGGGTTTTGTTTTGTTTTACTTTTACACATTTACCAGAGTTATGCTCATTAATAGATAAAATACAATTTATATATTTGTCCTGCCTTCTTTAAGTCTTTCTGTGTTACAAATGGAGCTCTGACCTATATTTGACTACCTACACTTTTGGAGAAGTAGTAACGGAAAGCAGTACAATGGTAATTTGATTGTTTCTATGACTTGTAGCTTTTTAAAAATAACTAAAACCACGACTAACAGCACCATAACATTGCTGAATGTCATGCAGATTAGTATCAGGATATGACATGCACAGTGAGAACATTGTCAAATTTTTAGAATTTTATACAATCTCTAAATATTTAAATATTATTTTACTAAACAAATATAACCAGTTAAAGGATAGAAAATCCCTTTTAACTATGGTAATATTTCCCAAATACTTCCCATGCAATAGGTTAAACTGTTTTAGCACCTTGCTTATATAAGGTGAAATAATAAATTATTTGTAACAGCTTTTTCCTCAACAACAAGAAGGCTTATTTTCTGAAGTAAAAAAGATAATGACAAACATAAATAAGGATAGTATTCTGATGTAAAATTTTTGTTTTCTAGACAGAGTACTTGGATAATTAAGAAAAACTTCTTTGAAAAAAATTTACATTAATAGCAGACTAATAATCCACATTTTTTTAACAGGGATAAAACTAAACCAGTTTGGAGTGAATACCCAGTTTGACACAAAAGTATTCTTTTTTTTGAAATATATGTATGATAAGCAGACTTATTAAACTTTGGTCAGCATTGACTATGATGGACAGAATTAACTTTCATAAACTCCTTTTTACAACTCTCTACATTAATTCAGAGCTTAGAGTTAAATAATGACTATAACAAATAAAATTCACCTCCTCCAACTCTCTACTAATTTCTGTATCTGTGCCAGTTTGAAAGGATGTATGTACCCCAGAAAAGCCATGTTTTAATCCTAATCCCATTTTGTAAAGGCAGCCATTTCTTCTAATTATTGTTCAGCACTGTATGTTGGAAATGTTAATTATCTCCATGGAGACGTGACTCAATCAGTGTGGGTATAAAGCATGTCTCCACCCATTCCAGATAGGTCTTGATTGGTTTATTGGAATCCTATAAAAGAAGAAATATTTTGGAGAAAGTTTGAGAAGCAGAGAACAAGAGAAAAAGCCAGGACATTCAGAGAAAGCAGAGCAGAAGGACAAAGCTACGAGAAGCAAAGAGTCCACCAGCCAGCATCCTTTCGAGATGAAAAAGGAAAATGACTCCTGGGGAGCTTCACGAAACAGGAAGCCAGGAGAGAAAGCTAGCTGATGACACCATTTTTGCCACATGCCTTTCCAGATGAACGAGAAACCCTGACCATGTTTGCCATGTGCCTTTTCACTTGAGAGAGAAACCCTGAACTTCATCAGCCTTCTTGAGCCAAGGTATCTTTCCCGGGATGCCTTAGATTCAACATTTCTAAAGACTTGTTTTAATTGGGACATTTTCTCAGCCTTAGAACTGTAAACTAGCAACTTATTAAATTCCCCCTTTTAAAAGCCATTCTGTTTCTGGTATATTACATTCCAGCAGCTAGCAAACTAGAACAGTATTCATTCAGGGCTTATAGTCAATAATGACTATAATAAACAAACAAACAAAAACATTTCTTTAAACTTTCTATCACCTTCCATATTCATTACACCTATATAGTTTATATTTATCCAGACTGCACATAATCAGAAATAAATTTGATAATAAATTCACAAAGCTTTTGAACTGCATACTTCTTTCCTAAAACAATATTCACGAAGTGGAGAAGAGACAGAGATATACAAAATGATGGAAGAAGGAAGAAATTTATACTTGGGTTTGGAATACAACCAGGCATCTATATACTTAATACCCAGAACATACAAATGATTACTTTACAATATGTCTAAAATCTCTCAGTCCAATTCAGCACTACCTTCAAAGGTCAGAAATGCCCAACTTTTAAATATAATCAACTTTTGGATATTTGAGGGATTTATATCCAGAAAAAAACTAAAATTTTTACATTCTTCTCAAGTGCTAAATAATTCCAGGAATATGTCAGTTTACAAAACTTAGTTTTAGCTTCTAAAAAACTAGTTTGTTCTATTTATTTAAATGCTACTTTTTATTTAACAAGTGTCATCTCTGCTATGAAGTCTTCTTAGGTCATTCTTTATCTATCTGCTTTTTAATTTCTTCTAGCATTTTTATTCCTTCATTATTACTGTCTTACACTAAGCCCTGGTACAAGTATATTCTAACTAGAATGTAAATTCTTTGAAGCTAAGAATTGGGTTTTCCTTACTTATGACAGCATTTACTAACAGACGTATACTGACTGACATTAACAGAGCCACTATAAATTCAAATTCTTCCATGTATTGAGGTAATAAATGGCCAAGTAACAAAAAGCCAGATTCTTTGAAGTCCAGATAGTCGAAGTTATTAAAAAGATCCATATATATTTCTTACTAAACTTAACTGATTTTTTAAACAGGGTATATTTGAAGCATCAGATATTCTTAATTTTATACTTTATGTAAGTATTATTACCAGGGCACATAGTTTAGTTTGTATAACTTAATTTATTTATTTAAGCTAGCTTATTTTCTCAGTAAGCTTGTGTAAATTTAGGGAGAACATACCTAAGCAGAATAAAATCACATTTCTTTGATTCAAAATTTATCATAAAATTCCTTTTATGGGAGGTTAAAAAAATCTCTTTGTTTTCATAAAATCTTAAAATTACAAGCAATTTTAAAGTACACTGGCTACCAAGTTTTGGAAAATATACTGCAATTGTTTAATTTTTCCCATGGCTAAATCCAGAAAAGCTTTTCTGAATCTCTCATAGATCTTTCATTTTACTAATTGAAATTTGATAATTAGATTTTATTCAGTTATTCTTATCCCAAGGCTATTTATATTTTAATAATGATCTGATTACTACAGCTGCCATTGAAAAGGTATTGGAAAAGAATAGTATTAACAAACATAGCCTATTCTGTAGCATTTTGTATGTTTACCATTTCTAATCTCCAGACCCAATAAAAACAGAATTCTAGACCATACTGACCAATCTCTCTGTGTCTAGCCCTTCCCTTATAACTGCTTTAGATGGTTGGGCCTTGGGGCAGGGATAGGTTGCACAGACAGAATAAAGCCTGACTTGTGGAATGTGGAGAGTTCCTAAGCCCTTCTTTAGCTATTTCCAATTATGAGATTTTTTTTTTTTACTAAAAGTGGTGACCAGGACCATTGGAAAAGGTCTTTGCTTTATTCAGAGGCAGCTCTTTGGCAGTTTTCTGCTGCCTTAGGGAAATTCCAGGGGTGGTTTTTCTAATGTCCAGGTTTGTTTACAGTAATTACAAAACTAAGGTTTGACTCTTACATTCAGAGTTTGTTTTCCTTTATTTCAGAAGTACCAATTTATATATTTACATTTTATATCAGGCACAGATAAAGCTCTTTAAGAATTTTCTTCTTAGTTTCCTATTATCATCCAGAGGTATGAGAATATACATTGAACAGGCCAACAGACACAAATAGAAAGTTAGTTACAAAAGAAACAGGACACAGAAATACTTCTGAGAGGGACAAATAAAAGATTGAATATATATTATCTCATCTAATTTCTGCCTTTTCGCAGAACAATTTTTTTTTTGTATGGTATATGGCAGGGGTCACGTCGTTCTTTTCCCATGCAAGTATCCCATTATTGCAGCACCATTTGTTGAATTGCTTTTTTTGTTGTTGGTGGTGGTGGTTTCTTTCTTTGCTCGGGAAGTGCATGGGCCAGGAACCCATGTCTCCCGCATGGTAGGTGAGAATTCTACCACTTAACTTCCATTGCACCCCTGAACAATTTTAACTGTAATAATTTTAATTTTACCTGCAATGGTAGTATTTTCATTTTAAATCATATTGAGGCCAGATTATGTTACAGAAATAAACCCTTTTTTTAATAGACTCAACCAAACTATTTCCAATACAACCCAAAATTTCCCTTTTTAAAGAATTTCCATAATCAGAAGCCAATTAGGAACATTTGACCAATACAAATGCAGGACCATGCCAATCAACAAATTTAAACATATACTTAATACTCATTATATTTAAGTAGCACAACAATTAATAACTAGACCGAATATGCCAACTAACAATTAGAGAGGCGTTAAATGCTTAATACACAGGTTAACTATTAAAGAAGCATTAAACTATTACTATACCAGGTAACACAATGGCTAGCACTTAAACAGGCCTTCTTAATTTCATTAAATACCAATTAATTGTTGAATTACTCATTTTCTATGCGTATACTCAACAGACGAATATAAGTCAGAGCCTTGAACCCTATACAGCATGGTACCCAGAAAACAGAAGGATATGGAGGTTAGAGCAAGGGGAATCATTCTAGAAGCATGACCTATGCCTAGGTCAAGGGGCTCAAACTGCCTATTTATTGCCCAATTCACTTTTTACTCTAGTCAGATGTCCAGACCTGGAAGGAAGTTATTTCTCTCTTGGAAGCTTTTCAAGGTGCCAAAAGTCTCTGGAATGCCTGCCTCTAGACTAAATTCAGTCCAGCAACTACAAAAGGCTTGATTACCTGGCTTACCTGCTCTGCTGGGGCTTCAGAACCTTGGGCATCTGTTCCATTTTGGTCACCAAATCGTTACCAGACAAAGGCCATGGATTCTTTTGCCTGACATACTCAATAACCAATTCCCGAGACACCAGGGTTTCAAAAAGAGAAAGAGTTTATTACTAGGCATGTAGTAGGAGAGCAGATGGCCTATCAGCCCAAAATATGTCTCTCCAAACTGCAATAATTCTGATCGTTTTATTAGAGAAAAAGATGGTCAGGGTTTAGGATAATGAGCACAGCGGCCCCAGAAGATATAATTTGAGATAATCTGATTATTGAGCATGCACAGATTGATTACAGGCTTAGTCACAGAATGTATGTAAGAAAATGGTAGAATGAGGTATAGGTGACTTGTAGGTTAAAGTCTAAGCTACTGTGCATGTCAGGTGGGCTCACTTTGGTTAGATCCAATCTTGGTTATCAAGATAACTTTGAAATTGGGGTGGGTTAGTTCTGTGTTGATCCTTCATGAAGAAACATCAGGGGATGTCTTTAGTGATTACAAGTTGAAAAACTGGATAACTAGGTACAAATAAAGGTTAGCCACAAGGTTTTTACAATCTCAGGGGCAGAAGATAGGGGCTATACAATCATTATCAGAGATAAAGGCAGCTGGTTTAATTTAGAGATTTCAGGTATTTCCTTCTGTCTACTCCAATATACCAGAAAGCAAAAATCTACATAATGATTTCAGCAATCAAAATCATCCCTTAAATCCTAATTCCTCAGTTACACCTTTGCCATATGACATAACACATTCACAGTTTCCAGGGAACTTTATTTTGGGGACCCAAACACCATAGGTGTTTTTACATTGTATACTTGCTTGTGTTTCAGATATATAGAAATTATGCAGACCAGTTTCTTCATTGTAAATCTAGTTGATTTTTTTAAATATTTTTTTAAGGACTAATAAATGAGATTCCTTTAAAATGGCACTTATGATATTAGGACTCAAGATCAAAGAAAAGCTTCTACTGTCTCTTTATCGCTATTCTTGCTCATCCAGTATTAACTATCCTTTAAAAAATACACTATAATTTCTTTTGAGGAGTTGTATAAAAGATAGCTATTCTTAAGTGATATATTTATAAAAATATTACATAATGTTTTCAGAAGATGATGTTTGATAAACATAATACTAGCATACGGGTTTCTCATCTAACACATAGCATTTGATAAACTAAGGAATGAAAATACAATAGAAAAATTGAACTTAATAACATATTTTTAAGTCATAGACTTTTAAAATTCTCTTTTTAAAAAATTCTCTTTTAAAAGCATATACCCATTCTTATGCAAAAAAGAGGAATTCTATTTCTTATCTCTTATTCTAGTCAGGAGGTACATGACAGTGTTACTTCCAGCCCAGAACTAACAGAGGAACAGATTACTCTTGACTAAACATCAGTAGACAAATGCAGGTCATTAAACCCATAAAATTAATTCATTTCTAAATTATGCGCAACATTCCTTTTCCACACATATTTAATGTCACATGCATTTATGGAACACTGATCTAAGCAAGGCTTTTTAGTAATGAGGTGTTTTGAAGGAGCAAGCTCACAGTCCAGTGGGAGAGATGGGCATATATAAATAATTCT
The DNA here is from genome assembly GCA_004026745.1 of Myrmecophaga tridactyla. Classification (NCBI taxonomy): domain Eukaryota; kingdom Metazoa; phylum Chordata; class Mammalia; order Pilosa; family Myrmecophagidae; genus Myrmecophaga; species Myrmecophaga tridactyla. Next base: position 24,586 of record PVIY010006275.1, read on the forward strand.
GACATGAACCGACGGGTACAATACCGTAACGGAAATAACACTTCCCCTAGAATACAAGCTCTATGAAGGCAGAGTTTTTTTTTTTTTTTTTTTTTAACCCCAAAGCCAAGAAGCAGGCTCAGTGATACGAATGGAATGTTGTATGGGAAAATAAAAAAGGAAACACAAAATTCCACAACACAGCAAGAGAACTTTAGTAACCATGATTTCCATAAATTTCCTTCCTTAAACTTTAAGGAAAAATTGATAACGATATTATCATTGAAATGAATTTCATGTCCCTCAGCTTTGCTTGCTGTCTGAAAATATTATCTGATTCTAACCCTAGGTGGCACTGCAATGTTTTATGCAGGCAGTGGCATAAAACATTGTTTTAGGGATTTGTGCTTACCTTTTTACACTGTGCCTAACAACCGGTCTCTCCCCGAGTTAGCCAGGGCTAGAGGAAGACAAATAAAGGACGAAATAAAACATGTGGGGATTTTATGCAGGATCAGGAATTCTATTTTACTATTTGTGTTTTAATCAATATTTATTTGATTAACGTTACAATTTTTAAAATAAAATTTCTTCAGGCTTTTAAGTTCAACTTACAGATCTTATTTTGTTTATACATAATAACTTTGTAAAAATGCTTTTTTGAATTTGATATGACAAAATTATTTAACCATTTAACTCTATTATGTATTTAATTAGATTGCCTTAGACATTTTAAATTACCATGCTAATAGTAATATATCTGGATTATCTCAAATATTTAATTACCTAACACAAACAGATGTGTTTTTTTTTTTTTTTGGCTGTCAAATGATCTTTTATTGCAATATTTTCCTTTGAAGTTCTTAACTAGATAGGCATTCCACGGCACCACTGTTGATATCATCTGTGGTGTACTCAGGTGGTGACCATCTACGTTGCAGCCAGTGTGACCATCTACATTGCACTGAGACTGGGCGGTCCTCAGAATCTCTTTAAAATGGTTCCAGAGAGTTCTCCAGCTAAACATCAGTGCCGCATCTGTCAGGTAATGTTGACAATTTCATCAAAAGTGATATTTCCACTGTGCTTACTGTTTTCCTGCTTCTTCCTGTCTCTGGGTGGTTCCTTAAGGCTTGATCAGGGCAGAGGCAGAAAGTACCACCTCAGTCTGGGTCTCACTGTCCTGAATTGTCAGTTTCACAGTAAACCGTAGACCTTTCCAGTCACCACTTGCCTTGGCGATGTTATCACCAAACTTTTCTGGAGACAGGCAGAGGGGACCAATCTTGGGGGCCAGGACAGACATGGCACGGACTTCCCCACCGGGGCATCTATGGCATGAGACTTTGATTTCATTGGGGTCGAACTTGGGCGGCATGGTGGAGGGGCTGGTGTCCGACCGACCCGGATGCGGGACGACTGAAGAAAGTTGCGCCCTGGCCTCGTCCTAGCCAAAAGGACAGATTTGATTTTAAATGCAGCAAATGCAAATCTACCAGCCTGTTAGGCACTGAACTTGTAAAGCAAATAAGTCAAACATTCAGATATAGGGCATCAAATTCTTCTAAGCATTTCATATAGCTAGAAACCCAGATCACACACCCAACAGCAAAATGACTGCCTACCAACCGGACTGAGTCGGCCATGTGGCTGTGGGCAGCTTTCCTCCATCACATGCTTGTCTGCCATGTGAGTGGCGCCTTCTAAAACTCGGTCATTTCCTCTGAAATTAAACAGCTGAAATATTTGCTACTCAATGTCTTCCTCACAAGTAACCAGTCCTTTAAATTCGAAGAGGATTTTCCTTTCTTGGTTTATAATCCTTTATAAAAATAAACTATATCATGCTATATATTATATATGAACATTTATTATATATTACAATAACATAGTACTACTATAATTAGTATTGAGGTCTAGTGGGTGTTATAGGAATTTGGAATCCCTGCCTCTGACCATTGGGGTCACAGCTCTTTTAATTTTCATGGGCCTCACTGATCCCCACTCTATAGTCATTTCATTGATTACAGCCTGGAGCTTCCTCCTTACCCCAGAGCAAGGGATGCAGCTCCATCTCAAATAGTGTTCCGAACACTGGACCCTGCGGTCAGGATATGGAGGTTTGAGCCTGTGATCAAAAGGGTGCCAGTCAGCTAAGTCTCAACAACGAAATTAATTTTTCTAACTTTGAACTCATTCTGCTGCCACTTTCATGCTGTCTGGTTGACCACCATGCCCAAAGGTATCAGGGAATATTGTAGGGATCATATTTACTCAGCTCCATCATTTTACACAGGAGGAATCTGGGGGTCCTCGATGACTTGCTCAAGGTCACCCAGCTGAGAAATGACAGAGCTAGGACTAGGACCCCGGGATCATTCCTTACTCCACAGCTTTACTTAAATGAAATGCAGGTTTATCCTAGGGTCAACCTTCTTCTAGTGTAGTTACAGCATCTTAGGGAGTAATTTTTCCAATTCTCTTATTTGATAGAAGAATCAGTGATCTTAAGGTCACATAACTAAGGGCCTTAGAAAATGGCTTATGAATTTTATGAACTTTAATGATAACTACTATTTATTGAAAAACTACATGTATCAGACCTGAAAATGTTTGCTTGTTTTTTCTCCCCATGTCCAACAAAAGTTTTGTAAGGGAAGTGTTATTAATTAGTGTTGTTTCTTCTGCACTAGCTGGCCTCTTTATTATCAGCATTTTTTGCTTGGTTTTTGTATTTTTTTAAAAAACAGACCTGTCCCTCAGGAGTTTATTTCAAAATTGGTTTCAAAGTTGTTTTCATCTTCTCTCATCTAGGTATTTTATTTGGTCCATCTCAGATGCTGTTTGTTGCTGAGTGAGTATATGACACAGGCCTCTGGAAGGGGACCTACAACAGTGCCTTCTGTTCCTCTCAATGGAGGCAAAATGCAGAAAAATGCTTAGGTTCTAATTCTTCTGGAAATACTTCAATTTAAGGATGCGTTCTCCGCAATTGGTGTGATGTGATGTAAGGAGAGAGGAAGGTGGTTCAGGTTTAGTACAACTATTCAGCATGTTGTCAGGGATCCACGCTCCATCTGTGTTTCTACTCCACAGTCTGCGGTAGATTTGCTGCTTTGTGGGGGTGAGATACACCTGCCTACGTTTCTGCTGCATCCCATGAAAGCAAAAGTCTTCCAAAAAGCCCCACCCAGCAGAGCTCCACTACGTCTCCCGCATGGCCAGCCCTTGACAGAAAGGGACTAGGGAGAGGGGGCCTGTGGTGAGGATGGGCTCAGACAACCCACAAGTGATGAATTCCCATAAGTATCTGAAATTCAGAGAAAGAGTGGACCAGAGGGTGAGAATTCAAGGGTAAATACTGGAAAGCATAAGCTATTTATATCTCCTCAGAGTCAGGAAATGCTTCGGGAGCTGCTTTTCTCCAGAGAACTATGCCAAGTCAGAGAAAAAGCCAAATCCACAGAAGTGGGATTGTTTGCATCTGTCTCTCAAGGGATTAGTTCTAATATCTACACATTTTCACTTGAAAATCCTTTATAAATGTAATCAAGTTAACCACGGACATACTGATTCTCAATAAATTCAATGAAGCCATTTTTTTGCTTCAAGTTTTAGGACATCTTTTTTGTGGAATGGGGTGAGGGGGGGATTGACCAGCAGTTGAAGTCATTGGCTTGCATTTACACACATTGTTGTACGAAAAATATATAGTTCCAATTGCTTTAATTGCGCTCAAGTAATTCAAACAATGAATAGCACATACGCAGCTGACATTGCTAGCACCTTCCCAAATATCTACTTTCTCCTTCTTCTTTAAGCATAATCTCATTGTTGTTACAACTCTACCACCATACAAGTAAGGATAGCCACATGATTCGTGTCTACCCACATGAAGCCAATGGGTAGAACTTACCCCAAATGGAAAATTTTTAATAATTTTTATTGTGAAATATAATTAGAGCAAGCACATAATACGTATACTCAATATAATAAATAATTGTGACACAAACATCCGTGTAGCCCTACCCATTTAATTTTTAAATTTTGTTTCTGATCGTCCTGCATGTTCTTGTATGAAATTTGCTCTTTGGCCCATGGGTTATTTAGAAGTGTGGTATTTAGTTTCAAATATTTGGGAATTTCCATATATCTTTCTGCTATTGATTTCTATTTTAATTCCATTGTGGTCAGATCACATACATCATCTGATTTAAATTCTTTTAAATTCATTGATTCTTTTATGGCCCAGAATATGGTCTATCCTTGTGAAAGTTTCATGTGCCTATGTAAAGAATCTGTATTCAGCTCAGGTTGTGTAAGTTATTCTGTGTGAAGTCAAGTTGTTGATACTACTGTTCGGGTTTTCTATATCCTTACTGATTTCCCGCCTACTTATTATAATGATTGCTAAAATAGGAGTGTTGAAGTCTCCAAATATAATTCTGGATTTTTCTGTTTCTCCTTGCATTTCTATCAGTTTTTGCTTCATGAATTTTGCAACTATGCGGTTTGTTGTTTATAACTTGCCGAATTGGTATGCCTTTTTGTTGCATGAACCTCTTTTCATTATGTAAGTGCCCTCTTTCCCTGGCACAATGCCTTGTTATATAGTATCCTTTATCTGATATAAAATAGCTATTCCATCTGATCTTAAAAGTAATACCAAATTTGTCACTGCCTTTGAAACTCTCCATAAGATAGGGCAATGATTTTGTGATTAGAAAACAGAAATCTAGGAAGAAGGTGAAGCACCTTGGACATTATTATGCAGCAAGCGGATGACAGAACTGGCAACAGTTCCTGCTCTGACATCTAGTACAAGCTCCGGTCTAGAATTCACAGTGGAGAGGCTAGCTATGGCGAAAATAAATTCTACCTGCTCAATGGGTCTGCCTGGGGCCATACTTGGCTGAGTTAATTGTGCAGTTTAGTCATTCAGTGATGTTTTGCAGATTGATGAGGTAATTTGTTTGCTCAGCTCCGGAAACCCTGTGGATGTTCCATAGGCGCTAATCCATTGATTGATTCTGAAAATAAAGTTGTAAATCTCAACACATTTTCTATATGGAAGAATATAATCACAAGTCACACATGATCACCATAATCACATATTTACTTCCTAAACTAAGATCACTTTGATTCTCTCAATGACAGCTGGGGACCTCATTTCAGTTAGCAACTCTTTATTTAAGACCCAAGTTATAATGTGAAATCATCCAAAGGGCCATTATTGTCGCCAATTAGCATGTAAATTTAATTCAATGTTTATAGCAGGCAGAGCAAATTATTCAACCTTATGATGTTCTTCCTTTTCCCCTGAAAAAATATTTTTAGAGGAAACTAGTTAAGTCCAAGTTAGCAATTATCTAATATGGAAAGGATGTTTTGCCAAAAATACACCTATTCATTAATATTGTATTTTTGTTCTTATGCTGTTAACAAGGTATTTAAGGGAAGAAGGTGGGGGGGTCATCAGACAGCCAAATGAAATTGCAAGCTAAGTTTTTGTTTTGCTTCATTCCAGCAGAGAGAAAGGAAGCAATATATCACTGTGAAAGAAGGGTCAGTAACACAGGAAAAATATTTTTAAATGATAAATTATAATGCTATAGAAAAATAAATGGAATTAGCCTCCAGAAGAATTCCTGATCATGAGTGATGTTCATGACACTTAAAGTGGAGAGGTTTGCTTAAAATGGTTCTTTTTGCCTCATGTAGTACAAAGACATAATGTTTATGATGATTATATAGCCATATCCATATTTTTCCTGTTAAGTGCATCTCTTTATATTAACAATGTTTTTATAGTGGCTATGAGTTTCATGTGCAAGAAATGCCACATTTCTGCATTTCCTGAAATCATTTAAAATCAAACACCAATCTCTCATGCCACCATTATTTCCACCTAAACCCTAAATATTCCTCTGGGATTATGCAAAAGTCCTGAGGTTTGACACAATGCAAATATTTGAGAAGTGTTTTTAGTTTGGGGTTTACACTGGAATCTGATCAGATGTCTGTTGTTTAAAAGCCTTTTGAAGTAGAGGAACTCTTGTGCTCTTTACAGACTGGGGCACATGGTCTTTTCTGGTACTGAAACTCAGGTGCCCAGAGCTCCATCCCCATCCTCCCCAGGGCCCAGCCAGAGAGCAGAGGGTACCCATTTCTCTTGCCTACAGTCTGCCACCCTCTTTCCTTCCTGATAGATACTGGCTTCTCTCTTCTCTCTCTCTTTTTATCCACTCAAAGATACTTCTTCCCCTCCACATCCAGGAGGCATGTGACATTCTCTTTAATAATCATTAGCTTTTATAAACTACAAGAGCAATTGGCCTCGTACAGGTTCTACCATCCACCAGTTTAATTACAAACTACTAGATTAGGTTTGTGCTGGTCAGGGGACAGAGGGACAATAAACTGCCACATTTGCATGGGAGAGAAATGGGGACATTGCATATCCATTATATTCATTATTCTAGAGATGCTTGGTGATAATATGAGAGCCAAAAGGGATATCCCATGAGCTAATTCTGGATTCTCTATGGCAGTGATAGTAGGCTCAAAATGAATGACTTTTGATTAATCCTTTCACAATAATTTTCACTATAGGTCCCTTCTGAGTGTCTTCTTTTACTTTTTGTTGAGGTAGTGTTGTGTGGCATCAGTAGAAGGATAAAAGGAAAGATTCCAAAGAGAAAGAAAGTGGGCATAAGCATTTAGTTTATGGGTCAAGTTACTTGCCATTGAAATTTTAGGGTGCTGCCACTGAGACAGTGAGATTGGAAAGCTTGTCTGCATTATATTTCTTCCTTTAGCAACGTCTTTTGAGGTGATAAATGGTAAGCAGCAAGGGGGAATGGAAAAATGAAAAACATTAGAAAATCAGAGACTAGAAGATAAAGAAGTTTTAACCCATTTAAATTTTCTGAAGAAAAAAAAAAGCTGTGATCTTCCTTTTCTGATAGCCCTCCTCTTTCTCATCCTACCTCTCTCCTCCTCTTCTTTTCTCTCCTCTTCTTCTATACTCACACTCACATATACATACCTACAGTCTCTTTGCCTTATCCTCCTGGTTGTACTTCTAGCTGCCTTCATCTTCCTTGATTCCTGGAATCTTTTCATTTTATTAAGTATTCTAGTTTTACTGTAACATATTTTTGAACACCAAACTGCCTTTTTTTTTTTTTTTTCGCCTGGGCAGTCTCCCAGAATCGAACCCGGGTCTCTGGCATGGTAGGCAAGAACTTTGTTTTTTTGATGATCTTTATTTTTTTTTTGCATGGGCAGGCACCAGGAATCGAACCCGGCATGACAGGCACGAACTCTGCCACTGAGCCACCATGGCCCACCCTCAAACTGACTTTTAATATAATAAAACATGTTTTAACTTGTAAAATTTCAAACATATTTGCTTTTTTCAATGCTTTTGTTTCAATCAAATCTTCAACCGAGTGGAATGGGTAACCCAAACATAAGGACCCAGATATTTCAAGATTTTTCAGAAGATAAATGAACATATTTTCTCCATGTGGAGAAGAAAACCAACTCCCAATTTATCTTGACAAGAAGCCCCGTGTGATTGAGGGAGGCAATCACCGTAACAGAGCTTATTCTGGTTGTGTATACTGAACCACAACAATCAAACTGAAATAAGCCCAATCAATTTTAATTTGTTTATTTTTTCATTAGAAGGAGAGCCTCCAACAGATTGTACATAGAAAAATGGGCTACACCATCATATCAGCATTTTAAGCCTTGCTGCTCTTCATACTTGCTTTTCATAAGGCAAACTGATTACATTCTTCCTACGCGACTTTTCAAAGCAGTCTTATGCAATCTGTAAAATGTTTGACATGAAATTTAATTATAAACCATATAGAAATTTAGACACAAGTCAATAGGGCGAGATATAATAGTCATGGTCCATTGTGGGACACAAGAGTGTTTTCATTTACACGACATAATATATGTTCATTTAGTTTAAGCAGTGGTTCAAGAAGCACAACTGGAGAAAGTTGTGGTGGCCGGCAGTACGGTGATGAGGAAATTAGCTAGGAAGGTGGGAAAAGGAGTAGGTGTTCAGAGTGGGATGGGGGTGGTAAAGAGAGAACATCAGAGGGAGGAGGGGGGAAGTGTCAGCTCAGAGAAGCAAAGTTGTGAATTTGAGTGTTTATATGCTTATTTTAGTCACCACTACTTTACACAAGGGACTTGAGTCAGGTTACAGAGAATATCTCATACGTACCAGTGCAGTGATTCTGAAACTGTGGTAAATGACCAGCTAACTTGTTTTCTCTTTCCCTCTCTCCATCCCTCCTTCCTACCTTCTTTCCTGCCAACTTTTCTGAATCAAATATAGGCTTCAGGTGTTAAAAATAAACAGAATTGAGTTTTGGAATGAGACCTACTGATCGAAAGTGACATAAGGAATCGGGTCAAAGTATTGCTCATGGAGTCACACCCACAAAGGGAATAGGGCTCAGCAAAACCTGAAATAGAGCTCAGTTTGGGGTGGAGAAAACCAGCTTTATGGTTATACCATAAGGGGTGGGGGCACCTTAACAAAAAATGATCACTGAATTAATGACTGTGGCTGCTAACCACTGTGGAGGGCTGGAAGGGGGCGACTGCAGATGTAGATGTGGAGGGATGTAGATTCAGGGGCCTACTGTAGTGTGAAGTACACCGGGTGAAGGCTGATTGGGCCCTGGGCCAAGAGTTAAAGCAATAATTGTGGAGAATGAGCAGGAATGTGTTATGTAGTTTGTAGACAGAATCAAAAGGACTTGATAAAATATTAGATGAGTGTGGTGGGAGGAGGGTAGGATCCCTTCCCATTTTTGACTTCAAGAGTAGGTGGATGATGATGCTGTGGAAGGATGGGGGAAAGGCTGGTGGAAGAATCAGACCAGCAGTGAGAGGGGCTGGAATCAAGCTTTGGACATGTTAAGTTAGAGATGCAGAGTCTGGGGGAAAACATTAAACTGCTAGCATTATTTGAGGAATCTGCACCCCATAGGTTGTGAGCAGAAAGCAGCCTCACACTTTTTCCATTCTGTCATTTTAATTCTGCCCTGTCGAGTTGAAAGGGGGTATCTCATGGTTTTACAGATCAGCGTGGAGCAACATAAAAATATATTATACTCTTCAAACTATTAAAAGTCCCTTACATAGTTTGAAACATCTCCTCTCTCCCAGCAATTCTATATTTTGACTTTGAGCCCCAGAGTGGGGCATGTCCTTATCTCCTCCAGTAGCTGATGACTATTCTGTGCCTTCTGTAGGATTCTGAGGAGCTTAAGGGACCAAGGAGAAATAACTGATGTGGCTGAAATGTCGTATCAGTGTCCTCTGGATAAAGTGAAAGTGAACAGCCGGTGCACTCCCAACAAATTCTGCAGAGGTCATTCACCCTGGCAGGAAGCCTTCTTCATGAAGTCCATACCTGGTACCTGGAAACCACCTTTACCCCATGTTGTCGCTTGCTACTCACTCCAACACAATCTCTTTGCCCTGTTTCTGCAAACAGCTCTACACTCTCACCTTTAGGTGTGAGTGAATCTGGTACCAGTCCCTGTGTGTTTCAAAATCAAGGCACATTTGTTGCATTCTAAATGGTTCTCACAAAGCCCTGACTCACTCTGTTTAAGAAGAAATGGGAGTACTCCTCACCTCCTTCATGGTTGGGTGGAGAACATGTGAGAATGCATAACACAAAGACAAGTCCCTCCAAAGAAATCCTCACTATTGAGTCCTTCAATCACCCCATATATCTGCTGCTTTCCTTTATAGACTAAAGGCAAAGATGGGCTAATGCATGACCTCCCAGGCAATGTAGAATCTTTTGTAGGATACTTGGATACTATATTGTGTTGCTCTCATCCTTTGAAGCCTCTGTCCCAGGTCTGGTAAACTTTATAGTTATCAAAAGTAAAGATAGAAGTCATCTGTACAGAAATAGCATTTAAACTGTAGGACTGCCTGAGATAGTTAAGGAAGAAAAAAAAAAAACAAAGGAGGGGCACATCTAAAAGCTTTAAGAACTCCAATATTCAGGGGTTAGATGGAGGGGACATTTTCAAGAATTTCAGAGGGGATGACCACAGAGATAAGGGAAGAGATAGACAGTTAATGTCACAGCATTACGAAGCATGATACAAGCCTTCTCTACCAGAGAAGTTTCCTTTTGTTGCTGGCGTTACTTGACAGACATAATGCATTGGTTAATGCTGGGATTTACTGTAATTTTATAATGAGATTAAAGACATCCAAATATCATGAAATGACCTTTTAATGCAAGTAAATTGCTTTTAGTTTGTTTGATCAGTAACTCAGAGTCTGGAAATCACCAGAGAGCACATCTCCGTTTCAAAATTTTGTAGGACAAGGAGGGTAATTTAAAACAAAAAGCGAAACAATACAAAATAAAACTATTGGGAAAGCAGCCTGTATTCATTTTCACTCTCATATCTAAACAGTAGAACATAACTGATGGGTTTTTTTATTTGGTTTATGAAGTTGACATTTGAGTGGATATATTCATTTTTATGCTGAAGTATAATAAGCATATTGTGTACAGACATTTTATGGTCCAAATACATTTAAAATGGATAATATAAAAAATGTTTCTCTGGCCCCAGTGAATGTAGAAGTGAATTAAGGCACATATGTAATATGTACCCCAAACAATATGAAAAATTTTAGAATGTATGAAAAGTCAGATTTCTATTTCCCCATGTGCATTCGAGCAGGGCATCATGTTCTAGTAAGAAAATGTGGTAGAACTTATCCTAGCATAGCCTCTTCTCTACAGAGCTCTGAATTATAAATTTTGTTTTGGCTATGTAGTTCAAGTTATTTAACTTCTTGGAGAGATAATTATTGTGTATAAAATTTTAAAGGAAGATTTCACTGTTAGGTAAGGATTAATTTCTAAGTTTGTTTAGTTGAATTCTCTCCCTACCTTACAAAAAGTGGCTCAAACTGAGGACTTGAGCAATCTTTTATGCAACAAGCATAGCCTTTAAAGCCATCTTGAACAGAAAAATAATTTTTAACACTTCCTAAACTCTAGTAAACAACTTTAAAAATGGGAATCTAGAAATTTCAATCTCCAATGCCTCAACTCTCTTGTTGTGAGCAGTGGTAATTAAGATTTTGCCATGTAGGGAAGGGCTTTCTGACACTAAGGTATGCTTTCTTGCTTATATGAAGTGGCAATTATTTCCATTCAAGGTTATTTTTAAGTTACTTGCACCTGCTTTTGTGTTTGTGAAAACTAGCTTTGGCCAAGATAGTTTACTAGGTAGCTGGCATAAAATTGAGAATGATTTGCTCTGATAAACATGAACTGAAAAAGTGATTCTTGTTTTCTTTCAAGTGCTTAATTGTAGGAATTCACATTTGAAAATTCAATATCTTTTGTTCTCAAATCACTCATTTTCCAATCACACATTTAAGTTTTGTTCTGCAGATTTTCTCCATGAATGCTGTGTCAGGGACAGTCCTCCAGAAAGACTGGGTGGTCTCAGGGGAGTAGATCCAGGCACAAGTGGATTTGGTTAGTGTTTAATCAACATGGATGGTTCAATTGCCAAGAAGTGGGGAAGTAGAACCAGGTCAAATAGCTGTTTATTGGAAATGGGCCTAGAGTCAATGTCCTCCTAAAGTTGCAAGAAGTCAGTAGTGTTCCAAGTCAAAGGGATTAAGGAATGGTATTTGCAGACCTCATGGTAGCCAAGAAAGACTTTGGGTCGGAAGGTCTGCACTAAAGCATTCTGGAGAAGTAACAGCAGTCTGTAAGGGTTATGATATCTTCTGAAAGTTTTTTGTAGCTTTATTTAAATTTTTAATCTTGCATAGGTAACTGCATGAACATAATAAAATATTCAAAAGGTGTAATTGAGTATATAAGGAAAGGTAAGTCGCTCTCTAATTCTGGTCACCCAGACCCTCAGTTCCATTCCCCAGAAGAAACCACTCTACCAGAAGCTTATGTCTCTCTTCTGGAGATATTCTTTGTCTGCATGAGTACACATATGTGTAAATACAAAATTTAAATATACATATTATGCCATACTGGTTTGCTCCTTCTTTTTCCTTAGTAACATATATTTGTTCATTTAATACTGGTACATGAAGACATTATTTATTCTTTTTAAATTTCTGCTGTCTTTTAATCCTGGTGGTTTGGCCTGCCAGCTTAACTGTACTTCATCTACTTCATGTCACACAAGGCTACTTCAACTTCAAATAACTTCCTCAATGGCGCACAACTAGAAGTGAAAGAGCTCTAGACCATACCAGGTATTTAGCTAGATGCTTAATATATATGATTTAATTTTAATTGGGAAAATAAAAGATGGAATTCACATTACAAACCTTTTAGCAAGCAACTTAGTAATAATTAGACCTTTTTTTCCCCTAGAAAAGAGATTTTTTTAACCTATTCAAAAATAGTTTGCTATCTTTCTTGGTCTTTTCCCTACAAAGCTCTATATCATCCTCTATTGTCCCAACCAACTCAGCTTTCCACCAAAATTTAAATGATCTCACATGAAGAACTACTCAAGTTAACAGACCCACCCTCCTTAAGAGCCAATTTTTGACATTTCCAGTCAAACAAGATGGCAGTGTAAGATGCTGCAGGATGCAAATTAGCAAAAACCGGCACAGTAATCTTCTTCAAAACTCCAGAAAAGAGTTAAAGGCCTGCAGAAACTTTGTGAGGCAGAAATCCAGAAAATATGGCTTTAAAAATTGTAGGAGAATCTTGTGGCAGACTTGAGGGTCCCATCTCCACTCCATCACTGGCACAATGTAGAGCCGAACTGCACCAATATTATGTGTCCCTGGTCCTGTCTGAAAGGAGCAGAGAAACCCATATGTGCATACTGTGGCATCTGTATGTCACCGCCAATCTATCAGGTGCAACCTAAAGACTGAACCAGGACTCTAGACTCTGGCTCCCCCTCCCATAACTTGTTCTGTGGACAAAAGCAGGTTATAAACAACTAAGCAGTATAAGAAACAACTAGGTCAAAGTGACCTGGGACAAATGATTACTGACTTTAAGACATATGATAAAGCACCAAAGAAAGGATGAGACTCTGTTTCTTAGAGACATTCAAATTCCTATGAAAGGGGAAATTCCTGAGTGAGCACAACCCCAGTACAAGACTAAGGCTCAGAAAAGTTTGAGAGGATAATGCAATTTGCTTTTATCTCAGCCTGATCTTCCTGATAGGAGGGTTAAACTGTGAAGGAGAACACTAGCCAATGCAAAGCCAGTTTGCAAACACTGTGAAAGGTGTTTTTTGCATTTGTTTGTTTGCTTTTATTAGCTTCTAGGACTCTAAATAAACTCTGTCATATTACTAACTGGATATAAACTTAAAGTACAGACAGCCCAGGGACTAAATTCCAGAGTTAATAAATTAAAATATTAAAATGTATAGAATAATTAAAAATAAATAAAGAAACAGGAAATTATGGACCATCCAAAGGAAAAAGGTAAAATCCAGAAACCCTCCTCGAAGCAGACCAGGCTTTGGATATATTCAATATATTTAGATTTTAAAACAATTCATATTTAATATGCTCAAGGAGATGAAGGGAAACATGGAGAAAGAACTAAAGGATATGTGGAAAACAATGAATGAACAATAGGAGAATCTCAATAAAGAGATAGAAATTTTTAAAAGGAACCAAACAGAAATACTGGTTTTAAAGACCATAATAACTGAAATGAAAAATTTCCCAGAGGGTTTCAATAGTGCCCTGGAGATGGCAGAAAAAAGAATCAGAATCAGTGGATTCAAAGACATGACAACAAATTATACAGGCTGAGGAACACAAAGGGAAAAAAATGGAGAGTCTACGAGACCTGTGGGAAACCATGACACCATCAAGCATGCCAATATATGCATTATGGGAGTCCCAGAGGGAGAAGAAAGAAAGTGGAAGAAGGAATATTTAAGAAAATAATGGCAGACAACTTCCCAAATTTAATGGAAGACACAGTTATACACGTTAAAGAAACCAAATGAACCCCAAACAGTATAAACTTGAAGAGAACCACATACAGACACATTGTAGTCAAACTGTCAAATGTCAAGGGCAAGAGCTCTGAAAGCTGCAAGAGAAAGTGGTGCGTTATTTGCAAAGACGCCCCAATAAGATTAAATGCTAATTTCTCATCAGAAATCATGGGGGCAAAAAGGCAATGGGAAGAAATTGTAAAGTGCTGAAGACAATTGCTAATCAAGAAATTTATATCTGGCAAGGCTATCTTTCAAAAAATCAGGGAGAGATTAAGACTTCTTAGATAAACAAAAACCGAGGTAGTTCATCACCACTAGACCTTCCCTACAAGCAATGCTAAAGGAAGTTCTTCAAACTGAAAGGAAATGACACTAGACAGTGGATCTAAGTGGCATAATGAAATAAAAATATCCAGTAAAAGTAGCCATATGGATAACTATAAATACCAGCATAATTGTATTGTACCTTTGGTATATAACTCTATATTTTACTTCTTACAGGTTCTAAAATGTAAATGCATAAAAAATAATGACATATTTGTGGTTTGGGAAATACAATGTATAAAGATATAATTTGTAACAAGTACAACAAAAGGGAGACGGGCTGAAGGTTTTGGAAAAGTGTTTGTTTATGCCATTGGAGTTAAATTTGTATGACTTATTGGCCCCAAGAGGCAAATAATGTATTTCTTTACCTTTAAGATGAGAAAAATGCATATCTGTCTACCAGTTAAGTTATATACTTCTAATTTATTGTGCATCAATCCATCTATTCCATGATTTTTATTTCCTGTGCTGCAAGAGAGTATCTGATAGTTAAAAGGAACTGGAAGTTATTTTAGTCTGATTACTATCTGTAATTGAGATTTTAAACCTGCTGTTTTATATCACAATGTAGAAACAAACACTTGCTAAAACTTTACAGCGTTTATTTAAGGCAGAGATGAAGGCTGAAAATTAAATAGTCCCATGTTCTGTTCTTGCTGTTAACAAATCCTTGTTATTAAAACTCAAATTAAACCATTACACTAACCAAGAATAGCATGAATGTGTTGTTAAAAATATTAAAATCAACATCTTGTAAAACAGCAACTGATAGTTTTATTCATATATGGTAGCTCTGAGGAGCTTGCCATAACTTCATAAGTAACTATACATGAAGGTCACTTCACTATAAAGTGAAGGCTTAGATAAGTATGAGCAGTGTCTTCCAGGGAGCACGCAAATCTAAATTCCTTCTTATCACAAAACGGTTGCTGGAGAGTTTTACAACAATGAAAAGCCTCCCTCACCCTAACAGTGGAAGGGATGATGGAAAATCTTACTCCCCATAACAGTGAAAGCTTTATGGGAAAGGAACATCTGTGTTTCCTAAGACAAAAGTTATTCCTTAAAAGGTGGAGAATTATAAAAGTTAGATTCTAAAAAGCGTTTTATGAAAATTGGAAATCGGTGAATACAGTTATGTGAAACCTGGAGGCAGCAAGCTAGGTAGAGTCTCTGGATAGGGGCCAGGAGCAATCCCTGACTCCAACATCATCATGGTGGGTTGAATTTTGTACCCCAGTTTGGACATGTGCTTGGTCTTGGTCTGTATTGTGGTGGGTGTGAGCCTATTGTAAATAAGATCTTTTCAGAATGTTACTTCAGTTAAAGTATGGCCTCTCTGATGTGGACTTTAATCTGGGTTATGGAGTCTTATAAAGAGCAAAGTAAAGTCACATGGAGAGAAAAGCCATAGAAGCAGCCAGAAGTTCAAAGTCAATTGAACATGGAGAAAGGAGGAACTATTGACATGTGCATTGCCATATGACAGAAAAACCAAAAAGCTGGAATCGCTGGCAGCCAGCCCCAGAACACCACAGACTTCTGGGAGAAAGTATCACCTTGCTAACACCTTGATTTTGACCTTCTCCTAGCCTCAAAACCATGAGCCCAACAATCCCTGTTGTTTAAGCCAACCACTGTATGGTGTGTGTTTAGGAGCCAGGAAACTAAGACAATAAAGGAGAGGATGAAGAACTACACAACCTTCATACTATCTATATATTTAATGATTATTTGAAATGTGTGGATATTTTCTTAAATAAATCAATAATCTGTCCTGTATTAACAGTAATTCCTTATAATAAAGTTACGCTTAGTGAAATATGACATGGCAGGGGAATATTCCTAAGGTCAGTACTCCAGTCTTCATGTCAGGGAGTAAAAAGCACAAGGTTCCTCATATGTGTAAACAACAGTGAGGTGTCCCATGGAAAATTTTGGAATTAGGAAAATAATTTTGCCTTCTGGAATGTTGACTAATGAAATCTGTACTTGCTAAATGATGTTCGTGAGAAGAAAACAATAGGTTCTAGTAACTCAATAAAAGAATATTTCAGAAAATATTTTAAGTTCAAACTGGGTGTGGAATTCTATTGTAATTTAATAATACATTATTATCTAATCAAATTTACTATATCCTCTCCAGGAAAGAGAAAGGACAGGAATAAGGAGAGGAGAAGAAAAATCAAGTCCTATATCATAGATATATGGTGGATTTTGCATATGTACAATGTCATAAGAAAGACTGCAAAAAATATAATTAAAAAGAATGAAGCACAATTTTCCTTGGCCTACTGTAGATGGGATATTGCTCTGTGCCAATTTTATATTATTTATAGTCCCAGTGAATATTATTTTAGCTTTCCAGATATGGAGTGACCTGAATGGGGAACACAAATTTCTGGTCATTAATAATGTAAAGTATGCCATTATAATTTAATAGATAATCAGCCTGATGTTTATACTTCAGTTTCTAATTAAGTTTGAGTAGTGTGAGTCATCTGGGTTCAATCAATTCTGAGAACCGAAGGCTGAAGGCCAGGCCATAGACAATTACAAAGTCGAAAGACAATGCCATTCTGTGAATACTTATACAAAGCAGGTAACTAGAGTTCTATAAGTAACACTCCAGTCTCATTGCCTACTTCAGCCCTTCCCCCTTTTTAACACTTATGAGCATGCTGATGGTCTTCAGCTTCTATTAACTGCACCAAAGAGCTGGCACAAGCATTCATAATACATAGAGAATCCACTAAGTTGAACTGGCACTCCAGCTTTATTCTCTATCCCAGAGGCACCTGGTTTGAGAAATAGTGTAAACTTTCATAGGGTTCATAAAGAGCTAGATGATAAGAAGTGGCTTCCAATTTATATTCAAAATCTGCCTGTGGAATATTGGATATTGTAAAGCCATCCCTACACATCCATGCCTAATTCCACTGCTTTGCCTATCTACTGCCAGCTTTCCAAGTTTGGGAACTTTGATTTCATCATTTGAGGTTTCAATTCTTTCCCCAGTTTTCCCATCTGTTATGATTTATCACACACTGTACCCTGAAGCCCTTAGTCCAAACTTTCTCATCTTTAGCATGTTTTCTCTGAAGTAGTTATATTAGCTAGGGTTCTCTAGAAAAACAGAATCAGCAGGAGATATCGGTAAATATAAAATTTATAAAACTGTCCCACATAATCATGGGGATGTAGAGTCCAAGGTTTGAAGGGCAGGCCACAAGCTGGCAGCTCCAATGAATTTCCTCAACAAACTCTCAGGAGAGGCTGGTTGGGCAACTGTGGGGCTATAGGAGTCCAAGATCTGTTTGGCAGGCCACAAGCTGGCAGCTTCAATGAAGGTCCTCTATGAACTCTCAGGGGAGGCTAGCTGGCTGAAGCAGGAAAAGTGATTGTTTCTTCTGAGTCCTCCTAAAAGCCTTTCAGTGATTAGATTATGTGTCACTCATTGCAGAAGACACTCCCCTTAGCTGATTGCAAATGCAGTCAACTGTAGATGCTGCCAATGTGGTCATGATTTAAGTCCATAAAATGTCCTCATAGCAACAGACAGGCCAGTGCTTACCTGACCAGACAATCAGTCACAGCCACCTGGCCAAGTCCACACATGAACAAGACCATGACAGAGGTGGTCCTCACTTGTATTTGTATCTAGTGGCCCTCTTTGAGGTCATTCTAGTTCATCAGTCAGAATCAGTAACTTAGAACTCCAAAGGGAATGAGGTCTAGTTAGTAATTCCTTTCTTTCCTGAAGATCCCATTTACCTCTATTTTAAATTCATGGGTTCAAAGAATTCTGTAGGAGAGGGGATCCTTTATGTTCTCTAAGGACAGCAGCTAAACCTCAGGTCCTTAACAAACAAAACACATACATAACAAGCAAACAGATAAGCAGACACCTCCTTTGCTTATATTCATTCCCTAAAACAATGTCATGGTTTCTATATATAGCATTCAAAAAGATCATTCAACTAGTTCTTCCTAGAACAGAAATTATCTGTCCCACTGTTGTCTCCACCTCTAGAAATAGAAAACTGTTAGTAACTTACAATGTTAGCTACAGGACTTTTGGAAAGATGGCAGAATAGGATAGACCAAGTTCACCCCTGCTCCAAGGAACAGCAAAAGAAGTGACAGAAAAGCAACTGAGACAGTAGTTCCATGGTGTGGATGACCTGAGAGTATCTTCTACACTACAGAGGGAGGTCCTGGATGAAAAAGTTGAGGAATTGAGATGTAGAGAAAGAGGCGAGTGGGCTCCACTGCTTAGGAAAGTGCCTGCCACCGCAGCTAGTTTGGGATATCAACTCCCTCAGCTCTGCAGCCTGGGACATGTTTGGGAAACCAGAAGCCAGTAAAAGAGCTTTCCTTGCTCACAGAGACCATCCAACTAGTGCACTAAGCCTATCACACCCCTTTCCAAACGAAGGCCCAGAGCCTGCAGGAGTGCACAGACAGGGAGGTGGGGACAAAGAAGGATGCCAAGCATCACCCCTTGACTGCCTCACACCCATGCACTCAGGCATGATGCCCCCCCACAACTGTGTCACCCCAACAACTGTGCACTGCACCTTGCCCACTGTGCCCCACCCCCACGCTCCACACACTGTGCATGTGTGCACCTGTGCCCCACAACCTGTGGCCCACCCCTCCTGACCCTCGCATGATGGGCTGCTGCCCCTGTGCCCTCTCACCCTGACCCCTGCACCACCCTGCCCTGTGCACTTGCACAGCCCCTGTGATCAGCCTCCCACCCAGCCCTGCCCCTGTGTCCCTTGTGCCATACCCCACACCCCATGCTCCTGGGCACCAGCATAGCACCCCTGCCACAAGCCTAGCCCTGTTCCATGCCTGCCCCATGTCCTGCACTCCACCATATGCCCTCCCTGCAAATACAAACCCTTAGACGATTAAGGGAAATTAACTTCTAAAGTAACCCTATCAAGACAATTAAATTCCTCGAATTCAACAGAAAATCACAAAGCATATGATAATGCAGACAGATATGGCCCAGCCTAATGGCCAAATTAAAATACTGGAGGAGACACAGACTTTGAAACAACTAATCAAAGATGTTCATACAACTCTACTATATAAATTCAATGGGTTAGCTAATGACATAAAGGATATAAAAAATGCACTAAAAGAGCATAAAGAAGAATTTGAAAGAATAAACAGAAAAATAGCATATATCACAGGCATGAAAGTTACTGTATACCAAATAAAAATATATTAGAGACACACAACAGCAGATTTGAAGTTGCAGAAGAAAGAATAAGTGAACTAGAGGACAGGAAAATTGAATTCGATTGCACAAAAGAACAAATATCAAAAAAGATGTAAAAATTTGAATTGAATCTCAGGGAAATGATGGACAACATGAAGTGAACAAATATAAGAATCATCCATGTCACAGACAGAGAACTGAAGAGTAAAGGGCTAGGAAGATTAGCTGAGGAGATAATGGGGAAAATTTCCCAACCTTAATCAAAGACATAAAGATGCAAATCAAAGAAACCCAATGAACTCCAAACAGAATAAATCCAAATAGGCCTACTCCAAGACATATGCTAATCAGTTTATTAAATGTTGAAGAGAAGCAGGAAATCCTGGAAGCAGCAAGAGAAAAACAACACACCACATACAAGAAAAACTACATAAGACTGAGTTCTGACCACTCAACAGGCACCATTGGAGGCAAGATGGCAGTGGTACGATATATCTAAGATCCTGAAAGAGAAAGATTTCCAGCAAAGAATTCTGTATCCAGCCAAACTGTCCTTCAAAATTGAGGGAGAGATTAACATTTTCAGAGAGACAATGGCTGAGAGAATTTGTCAACAAGAGAATGGTCCTACAAGAAATACTAAAGGGAGTTCTGTCAGTTGAAAAAACAAAAAAGCAGAAGAAGGAGGTCTGGAGGAGGGAATGGAATTGAAGAATACCCATAAGGTTAACTTAAATGATAAAAAGAGAAAGAGAGAAAAGAATATACAGACCTGACAAGTAAAAACCAAAGGATAAGACCAAAGATTCAAGAACTGCTTTTTTTTTTTTTAATTTGCATATGGGCAGGAGGCACCAGGGATCAAATTCCAGACCTCCAGCAAGGCAGGTCAGAGCTCTGCCTGCTGAGCCATGGCAGCCGCCCTCAAGAACTGCTTTTTAAAGGGCTAAACTCACCAATTAAAAACACAAATTGGCAGAATGGATGAAGATATATGATCCATATATATGCTGCTTACAAAAGATTCATCTTAGACCCAGGGATATATATAGATTGAAAGTGAAAGGATGGAAAAAGATGTTCCATGCAAATTATAGCCAAAAGAAAGCAGGAATAGCTATACTATTATCAGACAAAGTAGACTTTAAATGTAAAGACATCATAAGAGATAAAGAAGGAAACTACATATTAATAAAAGGGACAATTCACCAAGAAGAAATAACAATCATAAGTTTTTATGATCCCAATAAAGGAGCTCAAAAGTACATGAGGCAAACATTGGTAAAACTGAAGGAAGTAATAGACATTTCAACAGTAATAGTGGGAGACTTGAATACATTACTCTCCTATATAGATAGAACAACCAGACAGAGGGACAACAAGGAATAAAGAACTTAAACAATTTGATAAATGAATTAGATCTAACCAACACATATATATTGTTACACCCCAAAACACTAGGATATACATTCTTCTTTAGTGCTCATGAAACTTCTCCAACATAGATCATGTGCTGGGACACAAAACAGGTCTTTATAAATTTTAAAAGATTGAAATTATTCAAGCACTATCTCTGATCACAATGGAATGAACCTGGAAGTCAACAACCACCAAAGAACCAAAACATTCACAAGTATATGGAGATTAAATAATGCACTCTTAAACAACCAGTGGATCAAGGAAGAAATTGTGAGAGAAATCAATAAATGTCTGGAGATGAATGAAAATGAGAATATAACATATCAGAACTTATGGGATATGGTAAAGGTAGTGCTGAGAAGGAAATTTATTCCCCTAAATGCCTATATTAAAAAAAGAAGAAAGAGCAAAAATCGAGGACTTAAATGCTCACCTGGAGGAACTACAGAAAGTACAGCAAATTAACCCCAAACAAAATAGAAGAGAAATAAAGATTAATGCAGAATGAAATGTAGTAGAGAATAAAAGAACAATAAAAACAATCAATAAAACAAAAAGTCAGTTCTTTGAGAAAGTCAGTAAAATTGATGGACCACTAACTAAGTTGACAAAGAAAAAAAGAGAGAGGATGCAAATAAACAAAATCAGAAATGAGAGAGGGGTTGTTACCATGGACCTAAAGAAATAAAAACAATAATAAGAGGATATTAAGAAAAACTATATGCCAACAAACTAGACACATGAATAAGCTACACTGACTCTAGAAGAAACCAATCACAAGTAAAGAGATTCAATCAGTCATGAAAAATCTTCCTACAAAGAAAAGGGAGCTTCACAGGGGAATTTTATGAACTAACACCAATCCTGCTCAAACTCTTCAAAAAAATTGAGGAAAGAGGAACACTACCTAACTCATTTTATGAAGCTAACATCACTCTAATACAAAACTGGCTAAAGAAACTACAAGAAAGAAAAACTACAGGACAAACTCCTTAATGAATATATATGCAAAAACTGTTAATAAAATACTAATAAATTGAATCCATGACCAAGTGTTGTTTATGTCAGGAATGCAAGGGTAGTTCAACACAAGAAAATCAATCAACATAACAAGCCCATTAACAAATCAAAAGGGGAAAAAGTCATATGATTGTCTCGATTGATGCTGAAAAAGCGTTTGACAAAATTCAGCATCCTTCTCTGATAAAAACATCTCAAAAGGTAGGAATTGAAGGAAACTTCCTCAATATGACAAAGGGCATATATGAAAAACACTTAGCCAGTATCATATGGGATGCTGAACTTATGGGATATGGTAAAGGTAGTGCTGAGAAGGAAAAAATTCCATTCAAAATAACAACTTTTTTTTAAATATAGGCATTTAGGGGAATAAATTTCCTTCTCAGCACTACCTTTACCATATCCCATAAGTTCTTAGCCAGCATCATACTCGATAAGGGATTGAAAGCCTTTCCCCTAAGATTGGTAACAAGACAAGGATGCCCTCTGTCACCCTGCACTCAATCTTGTGCTAGAAATTCTAGCTAGAGCAGTCAGGCAGGAAAAAAAATAACAGGCATCCAAATCAGAAAGAAAGTAAAACTTTCATTATATGCAGATGACATGATACAATACTTGAAAACCCTGAGAAATCTATGACAAAGCTTCTTGAGCTAATAAATTCAGAAAAAGTGGCAGGATACAAGATTAACATGCAAAAATCAGTAATATTTCTTTACAAAAGCAATGACTTAATGAGGAGACAATTAATGAAAAAATTCCATTCAAAATAACAACTAATAGAATCAAGTACCTAGGAATAAACTTAACCAATGATGTAAAGGACTTGTACACAGAAAACTACATAACATTGCTAAAAATGTCAAAGAAGCTCTAAATATATGGAAAGACATTCCCTGCTCATGGAGAGGAATGTTAAATGTAATTAAGATGTCAATTCTACCCAAATTGATCTAAAGACTCAATGCAATACTAATCAAAATTGCAATAACCTACTCTGAAGACTTGGAAAAGCTAGGTTATCACATTCATTTGGAAGGGAAAGAGACCTTGAATAGCTAAAAATATCCTTAAAAAGAAGAATGAAGTGGAAGGATTAACAATTCTTGACTTTAAAGCTTATTATAAAGCCAGAATGGTCAAAACAGCATAGTATTGGCACAAAGATAGAAGGATTGACCAATGAAATTGAATTAAGAGTGTGGAAATAGACCACCAAATCTGTGGTCAACTCATATTCAACAAGGCCCCTGAATCCACTGAACTGGGACAAAACAATCTTTTCAATAAATGGGCATGGGAGAACTGGGTATCAATAGCCAAAAGAACAAAAGAGGACCCTTATCTTACACCCTATACAAAAATTAATTCAAAGTGGACCAAAGAGCTAAATATAAGAGGCAGTACCATAAAAATCCTAGAAGAAAATATAGGGAAATATCCTCAAGACCTGGTAATAGGAGTTAGCTTTCTAAACATTACACTCAAAGTACAAGCAATGAGTGCGCTTTTCATTTTCTCCAGCAATGAAAGTATAAATAGATAAGTGGAAACTCCTTAAAATAAAATGCTTCTGTGCTTCAAAAGACTGTCAAAAAGGTGAAGAGAGGGTGGCTGCCGTGGCTCAGCAGGCAGAGCTCCGACCTGCCGTGCTGGAGGTCTGGAGTTCGATCCCTGGTGCCTCCTGCCCATATGCAAATTTAAAAAAATAAAATAAAATAAAATAAAACTTTAAAAAAAAAAAAGGTGAAGAGGCAGCCAACTCAATGAGAGAAAATATTTGGAAATCACACGTTGGATAATCTTTTGATATCCTGTATACATAAAGAAATCATATAACTCAACAACAAAAGAACAAATGACCCAACTATAAAATGAGCTAAAGATATGAATAGACACATTTTCAAAGAGCAATTGCAGATGGGTAAAAAACACCCATGAAGAGATGCTCATTTTCATTAGCTATAAGGGAAATGCAGATCAAGACTACAACGAGATACCACCTCCCACCTATAAGAGTGGCTGTTATTAAACAAACAGGAAACTACAAATGTTGGAGAGCATGTAGAGAAATTGGAACACTTATGCACTGATTATGGGAATGCTCAATGGTACAGCCACTATGGAAGACAGTTTGCGGTTCCTTAGAAAACTAAATATCTAATTGCCCTATAACCCGGCAATATCATTACTCGGAATATACCCTGAAGAACTGAAAACAGTGACACAAACAAACCTTTGCACACCAATTGTTCATAGCAGCATTATTCACAATTGCCAAAAGATGGAAACAATCCACTTGCCCATCAACATATGAGTGGATAAACAAAATGTGGAATAGTACATACAGTGGAATATTATGCAGCAGTAGCTGAAATGATGTCCTAAAACATATGACAACATGGCTGAACCTTGAGCACATAATGCTGGGTAAAATAAGCCAGCCACAGAAGGATAGATACTATATCATTTCGCTTTGATGAACTTGGTAAAGATAAACTCAGAGGCTTATAATATAGTATATAGGGGACATACAGATACACAAAAACTAGAGAAGGGGTAACAGTTAGCTAATAAGGTTGAACTTAAATGTAAGGTAAGAGATGGAAGTGAAGGAAGTTCATTAGTGTGTCTGTAGGTAATATTGCCATATTGAAGGTGAACATGATTGAAAGGGGTTGTATAGATCCATGTATCCCGCCAATTAATACTACAAATATAAATAAGTTCTTACACAACTACTTCAAAGGTATAAATCTTGTACAAAGAGTAAATAATATCGGGGTATGGGGGAAAACTACCATTGCATGCTATGGTCTATGTTTAACAGGAAGACATCAACAGTACAGCAATACCAGAGGTAAATAATCAGAAGGAAAGGACAAGAGTTAGGAGGAGGTTTGGATTTTTTCTTTGATGACGGTTTATTTATTGGTTATTTTTCATTTAGGAGCAATGAAAATTGTCTAAAATTGAGAGTGTTGATGATTATACAACTAAGTGAGGATAATGTGAGACACAGATCATTGACTTTGAACATTATACATGATAATCAATGGGTAGAGTTGGCTGAAGATACCCTGAGAAGTGGAATGGTGAACTGTGGTGTATACATATGATTGAATATTGTGCAGCTACAGAAACGAGTAAAGTTGTGAGGCATGCAACGAGATGAATGAACCTGGGGGACATTATGTGATGCAAAATAAGCCAGAAACAAAGGAGCAAATATTGTATGATCTCTTTCAGAAAATCATTATAAGAAAATTGGGCTTAGATTGTAAGTTGTTATAGCAGTCACATTTCGTCTGGAGCTGTAATTGTTACTTCTAGATTTTGAGATGTTGTGCTATGTATGTATAATGGTATTTCCTTGGAACTTTGGGTGTCTGTGTGACAACTAAGACCCAGAGTAGGAGTTCTGCAGGTCTGAAAGTCAGCATACGACTGTTAAAGAAACTGAAAAAGAGATCAGGCTCGATTAGAGAAAAGAACAAAGCTGATCATGTCGGGACTAAGTCATTATACAGGGGTAAGGAGGGCATTGTCTGTATTTTAGAATTTCACCTACCCAAAAAAGCCAAAGGAAGAGAGGCTTATTTTGTCCAAAACATAAATTTTCTGTAGTATATAATCTAATTCAACCTGTCTTGGTAGATCATTTAAACAACCCAGAATAGTAATGAGGGCTTATAATTCTGTATAGCTTAAAGTAATACCCAGATACCTCCCAGAGTATGTGGAGCAGATAATTAAAAAGTATTGACAAAGTCCCCTAAGGGACAGGAGAAAAAATATGGAATTATTAAACTTTACCACCAGGGAAACCCTTGATACTCTTTCAAACATTAAGGACTCTTAAATCAATAGACTAAGCTCTTGATCTTGAGGCTTGCTCTTGTGAAACTTATTTATATAGGAGAGAAGCTAAATCTACCTAAGGTTATAACTAATAGTTACTTCTAGAGGACCTCCTTTGTTGCTCAGATGTGGCCTCTCTCTCTCTCTAAGCACAACTCTACAAGTAAAATCCTTACCAACCCCCCTACATGAGTCATGACATTCAGGGGTGAAAGTCTCCCTGGCAATGCGGGACATGAATCCCAGCCTGTGGGCTTGGCCATGCCTGCCTGACCAAATGGGGGAACAGAATTGTGACAAAATAAGGTATCAGTGACTGAGAGAGTTCAAATAGAGTGAAGAGGCTATTCTGGAGGCTACTCTAATGCAAGCTTCAGCTAAATATTGCAATTTACCATGGTTTGCCAAACCTCAACCAAAACCATTCCTGCCAGCCCTAAAGAAAACCTATGGTTTTATCTGAGATTCTACAAAAGTTTCATGCACTATGATACTTTCCAGAAACCAGATGAGTTCCTAGGGCCTATAAATCCTGAAACCACAAGAGGCCAGCTTCTCCAGAACATCAACTAGTTCCATCCCCCTATTGCATATAATTGAAAGCCCTTTCCAACATGAAAAAGTTAGATTAAGCATGGTCCAAATACTCTTAAAGATTAGGAAAAGGATCAAAGGAGAAAGAGAAGTTATAACAGAAAAGAAAGGATTTAACAAATGTGTATAACTGCTGATTCATTATATTGATATATCTGTTAGCCTCCAGTGTCTTGGAGCAGCTAGAAAGAAAAACCTAAAATTGTGGAACTGTAAGCCATACCAAACTCTGAAATCTGCTCTATAACTAATCGTTACACTGTACTTTGAAATTTATTGCTTTTTTGTATG
This sequence comes from Myrmecophaga tridactyla, assembly GCA_004026745.1. Taxonomy (NCBI): domain Eukaryota; kingdom Metazoa; phylum Chordata; class Mammalia; order Pilosa; family Myrmecophagidae; genus Myrmecophaga; species Myrmecophaga tridactyla. Next base: position 51,358 of record PVIY010006275.1, read on the forward strand.
TATGTTATATTTCGCAATAAAAAAATTATTTAAAAAAAAGAAAAGCCTTAGGACTGTACAGCATAAACAGTAAACTGTAGGAGAAGCCATGGACTATAGTTATTAGTACAATTATAAAACGGGTTCTTTCATCAATTATAACAAATGTACTAATGAAGATTTAATAATAGGGTGGTATAGGGGAACTGTATTTTATGCATGATTTTTCTGTAAACTTACAACTTCTCTAATAAAAACAAAAACTTATTGAAAAAAAAAAAAGTTAGCTACAGCTTTTACCCCTCCAAAGAACTATTGAATTCTGACCACGATCTATAATGCCATTTCATAACTTATCTAATGTCATTCACCCAACAACTTTGTAAGTGAAACTTATAAAGTTATACGTTATATTTTACCAACATAAGAGTCTCTGTCTGGGAAGGAATCATTTTATCAAATGTCTTTTGTCACCTCAGCCACGATCTAAGAGAAGGGGACATTAGGCAAATATGAATATAGAGTGTAAGGTGAGGGAAGGAAGGAAAAAGGAGATTTATGATGCCTAAGCTGCTACTTAGGTCATACAGCCTCAAGGTAATCATTACAGCTGAGAGTGTGTTAGACTTGAGCATCTGGGAGGAGGTAGGAAAGGAGATGGATTCCTTAAATAAACAATTGTGAAACAAACATTTTTATTTATTTAGCTCCTACTAGCTTTTCTTCTGCTTGTCTCCTGGTCCCAGATTCTTGCTTCTATATTTTGACTATCATGAAACCTGGCTCTGCTCCTCTTCCATTTAACAAATCCCTGGCCTTAATATCTGCCTATTTTCAACTTGACTCTTCCATGTGACTCTTCATACCAGGTCTATGTAACCCCAAACCCTGATAAAATTCCCTGGCCAAGTCAGTTAATATTAAGCAAATATTCCAATGGCCTTGTGTGATATGCTATATGAATAGATACATGTTATAATGTAAGGGCTTCTCATCTGGAATTCATTTCTCTTTTCTCCTGTCAACCAGCATGAGCACTATTGAAAGTCTCTAAATGTCGAATCTGTTCTCTCTCATTAGGAATTCATCAAACCATGTGATGCACAACAATAGAAATAAGATAAATTTTAAAAGATAGCTTTTGTTAGAGATCTACTTGCTTGATTTGCAGAATCTTAGCAAAATGGTTAGGTGAGGTTCATGAATCTAGAACTTCTGAGGAGGTTCTTTAACTTGAGACTTTATGATGAGAAGGAAAAAAAATGTAATTGGAGAATTACTTCGTGAACTCAGGAATAATTGCATGCAATTGCACATATTGCACAGATGTGTTCTGACATTACTTTCCAATTCCACCCAGTTAGTAAACTAGTAAAAGACTTAGTGTCAACGTGGCTAGGAAGATTGGCTCTCTGCTTGTTGGATCCAGATTTCTGTTGTTACATAATCCAGATTCTTTCAATATTCTTCTGCCAATCTCAGGCTCTTCTTGTTCCATTCTCAGTTGTGGCAATCACGTCTTTGTATTGAGATTTGAAGAATTCTCAGTTATTGTATTAGCTAAAAGTTTGCCTTAATATAGATCTTTAAACTACCATAATGTTAAGAAAATTGCTTTGTTCCAATGTTTTTGGTAAACACCAAGCAATAGCTTTTTATTTGTTTGTTTTGCCCACCTCTGAAATTCTGAGCTCTATGTACATTTTAAGAGTAACTTTTAAACGTTGGCATTATTTTTCTCCAAAAGCTCCAGCAATACTATATCTTGATATTACCACCTAGCTAAAGGAAAAAAAGAAATGAAGGTAAACTTTATGTGAAGTGTCTTAACAGGCACCAACAGCAAAGGCCACCTAAAAGGGACTACCCTGGAATCGAGCATTTATAAAAGTAGGTCCTTGGTGCATCAGCCTGTTTGGCACTAATGTGACATGGCCAGCATGACTGAGAGCAGCCTGGCTTCCATTTTTAGACAAGAATGACAGCATCTTTCAGTTAACTTTCATGCTTTCCCATCATCACCCTTCATGAGCAAGCTGGCTAAAATATTATTCACAACCACAAGATAAAAGTACATGAGGCACGTTGGCAGTGTTCATGTAAAAGCTATAACTCCATAGAATCCAACCATTTATATATTTTTGCACTTCAGATTTTCATGCAGATGGACCAATTATCCTTGACAAGTTTTTCAGACCATCTCCAGAACACATGATTTCTTTCTATGATTTATATTTTCTTTATTTTTTTGTAAAAGGACAATTTAATCTCTATTTTCCAAGCAATACAATAAATATATCCCCTCATAAAATAAACTAAATAAAACAGACTGAGACATTACAGATAAACCTAACACCCCCTTCTGTCCACGCACCCCAATTCCAAACATCTTTCCAGAGGTGTTTCATCCATTTGCTTTGCTTCCTTCGTACATTTACTATGCAGTCATGTGTGCATATATGTATATCCACATAGGAATTATATAGTTATTTTTTTCACAAAAACAATCTTATGTTTTATGTATTGCATCTTGTCTTAGTGTTGGAGATACTTATGTGTCAATATATATAGATTTACTTCATTTTTAAAAATGGTAGACCACAGTAATCCTTTTAAAATATGTTCTTTGTATGGTTAATACAGTGAATAAGATATGTCTACTACATGTCTTACTACACAGTTGAAATCAGTGATGTAGCTCCATATGTAGTGGCATGAAAAGATCTCTAAAACACAGTAAAAACAACTCACACGGAATTGCAAGGGACACAGAATAACCAAACCAATCTTGATAAGGAAGAACAAAGTAGACAGACTTATACTTTGCCATTTCAAAACTCACTACAAAGCAATGGTATTAGCACAAGGATAGATATATAGATCAAGGGAATAAAATTGAGAGTGTATAAATGAGACCACACATCAATGGTCATCTGATATTCGGCAAGGGTGTCAAAACCTTTCAATAGGGAAAGAAAAGTCTTTTCAACAAAATGTGTTGGGGCAAGCGAATAAAACAAGAGAATGAATTTGGACCCTTACCTGGCACCATAAACAAAATCAATTCAAAATGTAGCAAAGACCTAAAAGTAAGAGCTAAAATTGCGCAACTTTAGAAGAAAACAAAGGGGTAAATCTCCATGACCTTGGATTTGGCAAAGGATTCTTAGATATGACACCAAAAGCATGAGCAACAAAAGGAATAGAAAATTTGGACTTCAACTGTTTTTGTAATTGTGCTTTAAAGGACACCATCAAGAAAATGAAAAAATAACCTACAATAGGAGAAGATATTTGCAAATTATATATCTGATAAGGGTCATATATCAAGAATATATAAAAAATATATAAACCAATTTTAAAAAATGGGCAAAGGATCTGATAACACATTTCTCCTGGGAAGACATATAACTGGCTAATAGGCATATGAAAAGATGTTCAACATCATTAGTCATTGGCAAAATGCAAATCAAAACCGCAATAAGAAATCACTTCATATACAGTAGGATAGCTAGAAACAAAAGGTCAAATAAACAAGTGTTGGTTGATAATGTGGAAAATCAGTCCCCTTACACACTGCTGGTGGAAATGTAGAATAGTATTGGTGCAGCAACTTTGGAAAACAGTTTGGCAGTTCCTCAAACAATTAAACTTATGACCCAGCAATTCCACTCCTAGGTATAAACTCAAGAGAAATGAAACATATGTCTACACAAAAACTTGTACATGGATCTTTATAGTAGCTTTATTCATAATAGTCAAAAGCTGGAAACAATTCAAATGACCATAAACTTGATGAATGGATAAACAAAATATAGTATATTCATATAATGAAACATTATCCAGTCATGAAGACTGAAATCTTATGCATGCTACAACATGGATGAATCTTGAAAATATTATGTAAGTGAAAGAATCCAGTCACACACACACAAAACACATCTTATATGATTCATGTATGATTCAGACATGATTTCCATATGATTCATTTCCTTTTATATGAAATGTCCAGAATAGAGAAATCTAGAGTCAGAAAGTAGATTAATCATTGCTTAGGTCTGGAGTGGGCCTAGGGATAGGGGTATAACAGCTAAAGGGTATGAAGTTTCTTTTTGAGGTGATGAGACTGTTCTAAAAGTGATAGTGGTGATGGTTAAACATATCTGGAAATATGCTACAAACCCTTGACTTGTATACTTTAAATGGATGAACTGATGGTATGTAAATTATATCTCAATAACGCTGTTTAAAACAGTTTAATGGAGAAGGCTGAGAAATGAAAATGAGTACAAACTAGACAGAATAACAAAGCACAAGGAGACATGAGACATAGAATTGGGTCATCTAATCCAGGTTGGTATGGGGAAGGGAGTAAAATAGTGATCAGAAAAGTCATGGAGGATACAATATTTGTGCTTTGACGATTAAGCAGGACAGCTCATACACGGCTAGACAGTTTCTACTTCCGCGACATATCTAACCACTTATTCTGCTCTATATTGCAGAAGTTTTCTGGAGGCCACCTGGTGTCTTGGTAAAAACTCCCAGACTTGAAGGAAAAGAAATAACATAGATTTTCCTGCTCCTTTGCCAAGGGGTTTAATTATCTTTTGGAAATCATTAAACCTCTGTTACCTTCCACTTCTGTGAAAAGCTAATAATTATAATACCAGTGCTTACCTCAAGAGAAGGTGTAAATAACAAGTGAGATGAGGGATGTGAAAGCCAGTCCAACACAGCACAAATATTAACCCTCTTTGTTAGCTTTTGAAGGTGATGGGGGCATTCTAAATTTGCTAGGCTGCTACGACAAATTTCACAAATGGGTTGGCTTAACTGTAGGGATTTACTGGCTTGGGGTTTCAGAGGCTAAAAGGCATGCTTCTTTCCAGCACCATTCCATCTGGCCAGCAATCCTCCAGTTCATTGGCTTTTGGGTCACATGGTGAAGCCCTCTTCCTTTCTCTTTCTGCTGACTTACAGCTCTCCGATCATCCCCATGGCCTTCTCTGGGCCTGCATTTATTCTACTTCTAAAGGACTCCACTAATCGAGATTAAGGCTGGTCAGCATTCAGGTGGGCCACACCTTAACTGAAAAAATAACACCTTCAAGAGACCCGAGTTACAGTGGGTTCACCCCCACAGGGAGATGTCTAAATTGGGATACATATTTCAATTTACCAGAAGGTTTATGACTCAAATTCAAATCTTATTAGTGTTGATCTTGCATGGAGAACATGAAGCTTGTTGGAACGTTCTCAAATATACAAGCTTGCATTTCAATTGAATTCAGTATTTAAGTTTTCTCTCTCAGATTCCTTACCGGCCTGGATTTCATTTCAACCCTACCATTTACCACAATTAAAAGTACCTCATGGGGACACTGTGCGGATCATTTTAAATGAGGAATAGAAAACACCACATAACGATGATTTCACACGCCAGGTTTTACGTAAGGAAAGCCGTCTCTGTGCTAGAACCTAAAGGCCAGACACAGAAGAAGGGAAAGGGGAAGCCTGTCTTGGGTGCAAGACTTAAGAGGTTGGAATTTCATGTTCTCCACCAGGAAGGCAGCAGCGCGGGAGGAGCCCGCCCCCGGCCCGACAGGGGGCGCCAGAGCGCCGCACTGCAGCATCCCTGCAGTGGAGCTCAGCAGCGGCCCGGGTGGCGCTGAGCTCGCGTCCTGCCGCAGTCCCTCGGCCGCTAGTCGGAGCGAGCGAGAGTCAGTAGACCTCTGCTCGTCCTCCGGCACTTGCTGCTCCTGCCGCCTCCACCCGCGATCGCAGCGACTCGGAAACGCAACCTGTAGACTGGGCTGCGCAGCGTGGTGGGTTCGTGGTATCTGGGGACCCGATCCGAACTTGCGGCGGACCGCGGCTCTGCCCGGCCTGGAGAGAGTGAACAGGTGAGTGCCACACACGTGCCCAGGTGTCGCTTTCGGGACGGCTCCCTGCAGCCCCTTCCCAGTCCCTAAGCGCTCGTGCCTTGGGACAGTCCTCCTGGTTCCTGGGTCCTCCCACAGCGGTTTTGGGGTCCTCTGTGAAGGAGCTGTGAACCCCAGAGTCCGGGGCTTGTCAGTACTTTCACAGCTGAGTCTGAGAATGCCCTTTTGACACGGGCTGCATATGCTCCCTAGGCGGAGGGCAAGTGACTGGTAGACCACAGTGGGCTCGTTTGTTTAATCATTCCAGGATACCTGCGGCTTGCAGAGCAACGCTGCAGCTGGCGGGCTTGTACAATTAGCCTCGTTGCTGTGGGAAACTGCATTGTAATAAGATGGGGGGGATTCCTGCTAATGAGACCAGGAGAACTTGATTTCACTAGAGAAGGGGTAGCCCAAAGAGAATCGCATCTCCACTACCAGACTAGGTTCTTTGCGTCCCTAAACAGCTGCGCTTTTGATGAGACCAAAATTTCAGAAGTTAGAAAAACTACTACCTTATGAAGATGCTTGTTTTTCTTTGTTTATTTTTTATTCTATTTTATTTTTTTTACCCAAGAGGAAGTAGAAATCAGGAACCTTGATAAGTAAAGTCTATAGTCTTGGGAATGATTTCTTATGAGCGACATTTTTAAGATAATAATAATAGTAGTAGTAGTAGTAGTAATAAGCTTTTAGTATCTCCAAAAAGGTTTAAACGAGTGTAAGCTCCTAGAAGGCAATCACTTTGTGTTCCTATGTACTTAGTGCAGTGCATTATACATCATAAGGAAGAGACTTACTAAGTGCCCAATGAATCAATGGCTGCGTTGAAAACACAGTATTTGGAGACCAGTTTTTTTTTATTTTTTTAATCTTCTCTCAAAGTTTCCCTTTAGTTACTTTACATTTAGCAGTGGAAAAAACACTACATCCTTAATTATCTTAAATATCTAGGTGTAACTTTAGCTTTAGGTGTGATAGGTATTCAGAAGTTTTTGTTCTAATAAAACACTGTCCACAGAAAAGTGAATGCCAGCTTCTAGACCCAGTTGGAAAATTTATGCGCAACAATAATAGAACAAAAGAGTTTTCTTAGATCTGTATTATGGACAGTCACAGGTTATGAATTATTTTGAACTTCAGAAACTTGGGAACATGTCATTTATTACAACAATTTATACAGTCATCTTTATGTTCTGTCTTTGTCAAATGGAACTTTTCACATTTTCAAGTAAGAAATAAAATGTTGAAGAATCTGTCAGCTTTGTGTCTTACATTAAGTGATTTATTTTTGAACATAAGACTGATAGTAACCAGCGCAACTTTATTAGGTTGTAAATGAAAGAAAAAGCTACACACAATTTCTCCTTCTTATGTGAAATTTGTATGTCCCTGAGACCATTTGGAAGTTATTGAAATATTTGGTTTAAAAAAATGTTTTGTTCTTTTTTTTAAATCACATTTGATGACTACTTTCATGGAGCATACATAAATCTGATAGATGATTACTTAGAGTTTATATACATGGAAACGAATGACTTTGTATGAAATAGCAAATTATTGTTTATACAAGCTCCAGCTATTTGTATGTTCAGTGTTTTAAAGTGCTTGCCAGAAACTATTCTCATTTAGAATTTATATGATTAATGTATCTGGATATATTGTGCTTCTGTGATGCTTCTCTGATAAAGCACTGAATCATAAACATAGGGGCTTTTCCTTAATGAATGCATATAAAATGATGAATAAGGAAATCCTTTTATCTTTAGCCAAAAATTATAGGACTGGACAGATTGCAGATGTTAAAGCTTCTCGGTTTTGTGGTATTAATAATTAGTAAGAAGAGTTTTCATTATAGGGGATGAAGTAAACAATAGTGAATTTTAATATTGTCCTTTTCATCCTTCAGAGGAAGCAATGGCACTTTGGAAATCAGCAAATACAAAATGTGTTAGGTAGAAATTGAGGGCTTAAATGCATAATGAAGAAAACAACTACACGTTAACAACCTCTTTGTAGAAATACTTTTTCAGAAGGATTTTCACTTTTTTCTTTTTCCCTCTTAGAAGCTGTTTTTGAAATTTGTAGATGATGAAAGCAGGTAGGAGAAGTTGACATGTTTAGATAGTAGATCTGTTTTGAAAATATCTTTTCCAAATAGAAAAATGGATGAAATGAATAAGGGTGAGATTAAGTTTAACAAGAATAAAAGTGAATTCTTATTTTTAGGTTTAAAATATTGATTGCAGAAATTCAGAATGGGAAGTCTGAATTTCACGTGCAAGATACGAGCCTTAGTATGAATGGTTGTGCTGCAAGACAGCCACAGCGGCCAGATAAAAGATTCTAAAAATCTCAGTGAACGTTTCCTGCATCAGTTTGTCTGATCACATCTTGGGTAGAATATACAATGGGTGCCCCTTTTTGAGAGAGATGAAAATGGCGAGTTTCAGTAGAGAGTGCTGCATAATGCGAAAGCGAAGGGGAGGGTCAATAAAACCAAAAACAAGAACACCTATAACCCTGAAGAACACTTGAAGATGCTGGGCCTCATATTCCTAGAAAATAGAAGCTTAGGATGGGGTTAAGGGTCCCGAGTGGCGGGGGTGGGGTGGGGGCAGGGTTGACGTGTTATTTCATAGAGCAAAATAGAGACAAATGAGTGGAGGTCATAGGGACAGATTAGAGCTCAATATAAGAAAGATATTTCTAATTGGCTGTGGCTGACTAAATGAAATAGCCTTTAGAGGTAATGAACCCCTGTGCCCGGAAGTGGTAAAGCAGATAATCCGTCTGGTCATAAAGAAGGATTTCTGCAATGGCTGGAGGATTCCTTTTGTTGACCCCATGCTGTTTCCATGGAAGACCCTAGGTATCATACATAAAGCCCCCACCTATATATACAGTGGACTTATATTCTATATAATGACATTTTCCAAGGTTAGGACAATGCTATAAATAAACTTACTTGAAGTGGTCATAGAAAAGGAATCGGAATTTGGGGCATGGCATTTATCTTTTGTGTACCAGGACTGTATGCCCAGAAAAACATAAAAATATAACCTGGATATTATGTATCAATTCCTGGAACATGTACATCAGTCTTTTATTTATTTATTTTTTACTTGAGCATGCACTCTAGGGTGAATTGGGATAAAATTTAACTTTCAAATGAAAAATTCAATTGTGATACTCTGGAGTTGACTAGTATGAATGTATAATATGCTGCCCAGATGAAAATACTCTCCCCATCATGTGTGTTTGTACATTGAATGTTTACAGACTCATAATAAATGCATGTGTTCATGTACTTTAAACATTTGTTACCAATTACTGTCAGCAAACAATGGCTTCATAAAAAATTTCCTTGAGGAAGTAATTTACAAAATGCTATTGTATGTCGCGAAAAATGTACATCTCAGAACCAAACAGACCTAAATTCCAGTCATGGTTCTGCCATTTATTAATTGGCAGAATTGATAAATGCAATTTATAGTAAGTTACTATACCCCTCTCACAGGATAGTGATAAAGATCAAATTAGAAAATGTTGATAAAGTGAATGGTGGCTGGCATATGCCAGATGTTTAACCAGCATTCCTTTTTCCAGTCACTTATGAATCCTAAAATCTCTTTTGTTTAGGAATTGTAGACACTTCCAAGATTCGCAGTGATGTGGTGAATCCAAAGTCTGGAACCCAGAAATATTTGCTCAGCTCTTTAGTTTTAACAACAGTGAATTGTCTACTGATATTCATCATGGCTAAAAGTGCAGAGGTCAAATTGGCAATATTTGGGAGAGCAGGAGTGGGCAAGTCAGGTAAGAGTTGTGTTGTTTTGTGTGTGTGCTGTGTGTTTGAGTGTTTCTTTGCTACTGCTTCTGCCTTGGGCAGGGGGATGCTTCACATTTCTCATAGTCTCATATGGTGCTCTTTTAGATGAAGTTTCTCTCTTTATCCAGAACTTTTATTTTGAATGACAAACTTTATGTACCCTTTTTCCTGTTTATGATAAAGTAGCTGTGCTGATAACGTACCAGGCAGTACTTTCATCATAGGCCTTGGTATTCTTAGGAAGAATATTAAAGAAACTCCTGAAGAAATCAGATTGTCGAAATTTTAAAGTATGTTTTCTCCTTTCCTTTTACACTATGAGATGCTAAGAGATGGATCTTGTATCTCATTCATTTTGATATTCGCAGCAACCAGCCTAATGTCAAACCATGTATTGAGTTCTAAAAAGTGTTTGTTGAATGAATACCTCTTTACCAGAAAAATAATTTCATTATTGCCCAACACTTCTAAATTTGGAGAGGACTGGTGAAAAATTATAACTATACGACTTCAAGCAAGACAGCTATTGAAGTGAACGTAAATGACCAAAATCTATCCTCGATTGTTCATAGGCTTTTTTTCATTCCCTACCTTTAAAAAGTTTAGAGGCCTTTAAGATTAAGAGTGAACTGGTGGAAGTAAGCATGTGCCTAATCCAATTTGAATTTCTTAGATCTTAGAGTTTAAGATTGCTACCGTAGATGTTGTTAAAACATCAGAACCATATGACTTTTCAGATAATGTTGTCTTGGCCTCCTATTGGAGAAAAGAACAATAATTTACTTTGTACACAAAGCTTTGGGTTCCCAGGAAAGGATTCAAACGTATCTGGTAGGTGGGTATTTATAAAACAAAGCCCCTTTAGGAAATGTACTGGATAATCCAACAAAATAGGTAATCCTCATAATCTTAAACAAACACACATTAGAACCTTTTGATTCTGTAATCAACCTCTCTTTGCTAACCTGGCTCTCTGGTTAGATTTCAGACATAATCTTCAAAGTCTTTTTCTCTTTCTCTTTCTTTTTCTTTTAATTTTTCAAGAGAGCTCTTTGCTGCCATCAGCCTTTTCTTCTACTTGCTGCTTGCTTTTGCCTCTGGCATGAATCAAGCAAAGAAGATAGTTGGCAAGGCTAAGAAACTGCCAGCCTTTGCAAGATTAAAGATAGTTAAACTCCTCCCCATTAATCTCCTCAGTGTTTCCTGATGGCGTGAGAATCTAATTTCTGGATCTGGAGAATGAGGAAACTGTTCCAGTGAGTGGAGGATGGAAGGAAGGGAGTGTGTGGGAAGGCCTGTGCTGCCAACTATAGCTTGTTGAAGGCCTTTTTGAGTGAAGAGTCTAGGCCTGAGATTGGCTGCTGCTTCTTCATTCATTCAGAATTTACCACAGGCCATAAGGGAATGGGATTTTTAGCTATGTATCACTTACCAAAATAAATTCCACATGGATTAATAAATTAGGCATAAAAATAAAAATTCCCCTGAGAGAACCGCTGAGCTGTGTGGACACTCATCTCTTTCCTGTCCACATAATGTCTGAGCAAACTGAGTACCTCCATTTATTGAAAGCATATCTGTCAGCCTAAGTGTAGACTCTAGTTTTCTTTGTCTTCCCCCAAATGGTTTCAGTTATTGTATCGGTTATTCTTCTCTTTTCCTATCGGCTGTTTCCCTTTAAGCATTTCTTGGTCCAGTGTTCCATCTTTCTCTTTTCTTTAAGCTTATTGAAAGTGGACTCAGCCCTTGCGGTTTTAACTCTCTGACCACCCATTCATTGTTTAGAACATGGCACTCTTCCATGTAACCCTGCTACTGAAACTGCTTTTGTGAAGGCCACCACCAATCAGTAACCAACAAACCTAATTAACATTTTCCAGTTTTGATTTTCTAAGATCTCTTTTTACCATTTGGCACAGTCAACCACTTATTCTTTCCAAAGGTTCCTTTCTTCTCTGGCCCCTGTGACATAACACTTCTTGGCTTTAATTCTACCTCTCCATCTCTCCTTATCAGCTGCCTTTATGGGCTGCTCTTTATCTGCCCATCTCTTAAAAATTAGGACTCCACAGCATCCTCTTGTCTTCTCATGCCACACACTCTCCCTAGAGGTGACTCCTTGCACCCAGAGCAGGAGCCAATACATGCACACCAAGAAAAAATTCTGAGACCCTTAATCTTAATTTATGTAAAGTTCAAAGAATGAAGTTGTTCACTGGGCCCTTTCCAAATCTAAAATCCTATGATTCTCAATTAATGAATCTCCTATGGATAGGATTTTCTGTTGCCTTATATACATGCCATTATTTTGGGTTTATTTTCTTTTAGGTGAAAATTACAGCTATAGATTACAGGCTTTTAAACAATTGCCTTTTTGCCTGTCATCTATATGCAGGCAGGGTTTTACTATTTCAATAGTGGACCTTTCTCCTGAGCCCTCGTATCCGCTTTGCATTGATTAAGTAGTACAAGTTCTACTTATGAATGAGAGACAATTTTGAGACTTTCTACCATGGTTCAATGAAAACAGCCATGGCTACTTCACACCTAGCAATTTTAAAACAAACTATAGCAATATTACATTCGTGCTTATTTGACATCTTTATTAATATGGATAAATTATGTTTCTGCATGGTCATGGTACCAAATGTTCACCTTTCTGTTTGAGAGATGATTTCAGCCTTACAAGTGACTTGATTTTTTAAGTCTGTGAGAAATAGTACTTGCTGAAATGTAGCTGCAGCTCCTCACTTATTCAAATGCCCCCAACAATGGCTATGAGCTTCCAAGGGGCTCAATCAGGTATGTCATCTGAGCTGTGGGTATTTTTCAGGAGTTGTAATTTAATTTCTTTCCAAATACCCAGCTGGGGAAGCAGCCCCATGGGAGTCAGATTGAGATCTTGGAAGGGTGGAAAGTGAGCATCTTTGATTTGACCTGGGTCTGTGTGAATTTCTTCAGAAGCCTCCAGCCTTACCTGTACCTTCTACTTTTTCCCACACTAATGTCAAATTAGAATTGGGATAAATAGCACCATATTGTCCATTTGGTAAAATAGAGAGTGATTTAGTTTGAAGTTAAGAGCGTGAGCTGGGTCTGGAATCAAACAGCTAGGTTTGACTGCCATGCCATCCTTTACCAGCTGTGTAATCTTGGCAACCTTGGCAACTCACCTGACTCAATTTCATCAACTATAATAAGGATATCTCAAAGAGTTATTAGGATTCAAGGAGTTATTATATGCAAGTTGCTTAGAATAGCACCTGGCACATAGTAAGTGCTCAAGGATTAGCTTACATGATTATAACTTTTGAGGTATGCTCATTTTGACTTGTAAATTCTCTAATGGAAACATGCAAAAACATTTGCATTCAAGCAGGTATTTTGGTTTTTAGTAGAAGTCAAAAAGCTTTAAAGGCAAAACCTGTTGATCCCTGCTCAGCAAACCTACAGCACATGTACACACACACTCTTTCTCTCTCAAATCCAAAGTCTGGTTAATGTCAGTTGCAGCTTGATCACCGGTGATTATAATAATACTTCTTGTGGCTTATATTCCACCTTGGAAAAATAACCAGAAATACGTGCATGTTATCAATGCATTAACACCCTTAAGTTTGAAAATGCTTCTAGTATGTGGTAGGCAGCTTTCTAAGCCCAGATAATAAATAGATCATCTATGTTTAAAAGAAGATTTAACATTAACCAGAAGTTTTTGGTTGACAGATTGACCATAGAAATGTCAGCACAAGCAAGATTTAATAATGAGCTATTTATGGTGGCGCTCTGACCAAAAAAAAAAAGGGGGGGTGTGTGTCTGCATGCAGGAGTGTTTGTATTGAGTGGTATTTCACATGGTCTGTTGTATTTGGAGGATTCTTCCTTCTAATTTTACTTTGCTATTCTGCCATCAAATGAGATTCTGGCTTAGAGATGTCATGATGATGGCTGTGGGGAGGTGTCTCTTTAGCCCACTGCATCGTCTCCCTCCCCACAGTGTGAACATTCACCTTCGTTGACTAAGGGGAAAGCACTGCCATTCCATGGCAGGGAGCGCATAGATTTCCTTAACTGTGTGCATCAGCCTATGTTTTGACAGACTGTAAGTAATTAAAGCAAAAAGACCTGGCAATAAACTTGGAATGCACACCATATTTATTTAAAATAAACGAATTCTTCTTGGATTCCTGTTATTCAAATTTCATAATAAGTGTGGGAAGGGCTGAT